>JAIUZE010066896.1:0-26187 GCA_022085475.1 Heliosperma pusillum
TGATCTACCGAATTGGGGGTACTCGGCGTCTAGTGTAAGACCGAGTCGTGGGTGCGAAACGTTTTATCGCACGTCGAATCGGAAAACGTTATATTCCAAGATCCTGGCCAGGTTTAGACTAGTACCGTATTATTATCGTCGTGCTACCAGGAGGAAATGTGTCTACATAGGCGAAATGTAAGCATCGCGTATGAGTTCAGGGAAATGTGATCCCGTGGATGCCTATTAATCATACTTGCCATGTACACGATGCTAGTGCGTTTCATTTACCGTGAGATTTGTCGTCTTTGTGTCGTTGTCTTTGAATGCGTGATTTCATGATTGTATTCATGGTCACTGCCTGACTGACACCGTCATTGTCTTGGTTCGTGAATGGATGATAATATGTTGGATATTAGGTGATCATCGCATGACTTGACTGGTTTGTCTGTCGAGTCTCAATCTTATCAATCTTATACCGCTAACGGTGAGATGCAAGCCCTAGTGAGCGTATTCGATTGCCTAAGAGTGTCTTTCCCGAGTCTTTGAATAACATGATGGTTACGTATTTGATTTCTATATGATCTTATCATTATATCTCGTATTGCCTATCTATTCTTATTGCAACTCACATGTATATATATATATCTGCATGCTTTACTTTCGTATTACCTTATGTGTACGTTTGATGTAATATGGCTGGGAGAACCCGGAGTTACTCCCCACTGACTGTGGCATTCATGTTTTTCATGGATGAACAGGTTGCTTGCTATGGATGACTTTTTGGATACGATATTTTGGGGGTCGGGTGTGAGCTAGCGGGCGTTGTCCCTGGAAGTTCACCTCTAGACGATAGTAGCTAGTTTTGGTTAAACACTTGTTCTTTGCTAACATTTTAAGAGACCCCGTCTCTTTATTGTATATTCCGTATTTAGTTTGTAATATTTTGACACACCTCGTGTTATTTAACTTGCATGTATAAAAGTTTTTAAAAACTACCTATTTCCGCATTATAATTCACATGCTTGTTTGATTTATTATTCCGCATTCGCGAGGGTTGTCACACATCATCTGCTTTATTGTTTTTGTTTTGATTTGCTTTTATTTTGTTTTCATTTATCCTTTTTATTAGTTTAGAAATCAAAACCCCAAAACCCAGATACTCGTTAGATAAGACCCAATTGCAAGACATTTCACATTCTATAGGAAACACCATCTCCCTGCGGATCGACCCCTACTTCCCTAATTACATTAATTTGTTATTAGCCTAGTCTGGGTAATTATCTTTGACCAGGGCTTGCGACATGCCTGATCAAATTTTGGCGCTGTTGCCGGGGAGCACGGTTTAGTTTTCCTTTTTCTTGTGATTTTTATTGCAATTAGTTTTATCTAGTCTTTAGGAACCCAAATTCTTTCAGACGTCTCTTGATTTTTCATCTTAGCTTTTCAATCTTATGCCCAGACTAGGGACCCCTATCTCTTTAGACCTCGATCTAGAAAGGACTCTGCGTAGGAAACGAAAGCTATTCAACAAAATCTCAAAAGCATCTGATACTTCAAGTTTAGACCATATTCGTGGGAATTACTCGGATATTTTATCTAATCTTGAAGGAGAAGAAGATCCATTCTCATCTCCATTCTCAAAAACCTATCAACCTTTAAACAACACTCCATCTTCATCTTCACAAAAGAAAATGGTTCGACTTTCAGACCATTCTAAACCAACTGCAGATACACCCCAAATCACAGCCCAAAACTTTGAAATCAAACCTGCCTTCATCAATTTAATAGAAAGAAGTCAATTTGGTGGCAATGCCACAGAAGATCCTAACCTTCATATTCAAAACTTTTGTGACTATTGCTCCACAATTAGACAAACTGGAGTATCCCAAGAGCAGATTAGGGAAATGCTCTTTCCCTTCTCTTTAACGGGAAAGGCTAAACTTTGGATCAATAGCCTTGACCGAGTTGCCTTAGGAATAGCCGACTGGGATGGTCTACCTCTTGCTTTCTATCAAAAGTACTTCCCACCAGAACGAACCGCACTCTTACGGAGTCAAATCACTGGATTCCGTCAGAGTGGCGATGAAAGCCTTTACGAGCCATGGGAAAGGTACAAAGAATTACAAAGAGAATGCCCTCATCATGGCCTTGATTCATGGTTCTTAGCTATCACCTTCTACAACGGTTGTTGTTTCTGAAAGTCCTAGACCTCTAATTAGACTCCTCTAATTAGTTCATTAAATTACATTAACTTAATGATTTAGGATCTAGTTATCATGCATGCAAATATAAAAGCATAAATATAAAGAAAAGATGAAATTTCCTTACAATGGGAATTTTCGGCAAAATGGGCACAATAAGAAACTCTTTTCTTATTGTTCTTGAGCATTTATTTAGTGGATGATCCTCAATAAAATAACCTCCAAAGTAGAAGGTCTCCTTCTTGTTGCACCCAAGATTAAACCCAAACTAATCAGTTAGTTTTTGACTAGAAAAAACAAGTGATAATATGAACTAATATTAGATTTATTACTACTCTAGTAATAGGAAAAATATTAGTGTTTGAGAGTTTTTTAGAGAGATGAGGATTTTAGAGTGATAAGCATGCAAAATAAGAATGAACTTGTGTAGTAAAATGAACAACAATATTGTCCATTTAAGGACACATGGTCCGGCCAAAGAGAGCCCTAGTGGCCTCTTATTTTGCTTAAAATAATCTCATGCAAAGTAGTTGAGTGTAGGAGTGAATAAGATTATGATCATGTGTCATAAACATGACATGATCACTTGTTGTAGTGTAATACAAGAAACAACAACCATCATGTTATACACTACATGATTTCGGCCCTCACTAGTGTCATGTGGTCCATTTTGATTTTTGATATTTGTCCCACAAATACTTATAATCATATGCTTAATTATCTTGTATAATTAACGGTTAATTTGATCATATAACAATTATATGACTCAAATTAATAAATAATATACACTTAACTTTTAAGTGATATTTTATCATTATATCATATATAATGGGTCCCACAATGCCTAGTTAGTTTATTTTACAACTCCTTGTAAATATAATTAACTAATCACCTCTACCTCAAAGTATATGCATAACCTCAACTAATTTAATGAATTAACTATTAATCACTAAATTAAATCTTATTCAATCGTATTAAAATAAGACGTAAAATTTATTCAGTCAATTATCGTACAATTGACTAATAAACTTATCTGGAATGAGTTCGTAACTCAATTTCCAATAAATAACACTCGTAACTAAACGTACATATCAAATATATGTAATGCACTAATTAAACTGTATTATATACAAATAATTAGTATTCTATTTGGGTCTCATCCTATAGGTGTGACCTAAAGGGATCAGTTGATCACCGCCGTCACACGACAATAACGTCAAACTCTAGTCAACCGAGCGTTACCGATTTACGTTAATCAACTGACGTGGAGTATCAAAATATACTAATCATGCCACGTATATTCCAAATGAGATTTATTATATAAATGCACTATTGTGGAGGACACTTACTCCAACAATCTCCCACTTGTTCGATACAAGTTGTGCATGTAGCAACACTATTGCGGAGGACTCCTCCTCCTACAATTTCTCCCACTTGGCTCAACAAGTTGTGTGCTAACGATTCTCTTGTCTCTTTTGCGTCACATCCTACCACTCATTGCAAGGTGTCTTACAGGTCGCACTTGGAATTTGAAATTATAAATAGAGTGGGTTTCTCGATCTGGGAGAGTAACTATCTGACCGGAAAATCTACCAGAGATCTCTTCCGAGCGTGGCCACGCATTTCCAGTTACTTCTCCTCGAGTGGCTCGAAGATGTTAATACCCAACGTGGGTGGACAATTCCTGTTGATCCATCTTACACTGTATGATGCAGATCACCATGACCCAGAAGATGTCTATCGGCCTCCTTTCACGGCACGACCTAGGACAAAAACCAAAGTCAATTGGAAACTACACCGACTCAGGTAAATGGTTGCCAGTCTAAAGAATCGACTCATAGGAATAAAATAGAAATCCCCGCCACGACCAGGCTTCAAAAATTTTGATAAGAGACTCTATTATGGTCACTGCCCGACAGAGTGTGTCCACAGTCTGTCTATGTAAACGACCAGTCATCTCCATGACCCCATGGTGCTGAACCAACCATCGATCGACTTACAATCTAGTCACTTCGAGACGTCACCTCAAATGAGTGACTAGGGACAAAACACTAAGTTCATCTTGTTCACTTGAATTGGGTTCAAACTTTCTTTCAACCAATTCGGATAAACAAAGTATTAAAATTTCGTCAACTAAATACTAATACGGAGTTTTTAATGAAACTCTAACAATGAATGCGATTATCTAAATTTGGAAAAATTGATACGCTATCAATAATTTCATATCTCATAATCTCCAACAATTCGGTACATATTTCAATCTCCATTGAAATGACATGACTATCATGTTCAGCCTGCAAAAGGCATGGCTAATGGATTAGCAATACTTGCATCTTTCCCATCGTTCTGATTGCTATTTCTCTTTGTCTACGTAATCTCGTATTACATAAAACTTTCTGAGTACGTGTATAGGTTTGAATCTAGACTTAGGACTCTTGTCCTAAAGGTAGCTCCCACTGTTTTACCAGTATAATGGGATAGGATATACAGCTATATGAACTACTTCTAGTCCCTCCAATACTGTCGAATCCAAGCTACTTTCATATGCATCATCATATGACGCAATGTAGTCCATTTCTGTTGTGAAATCCGCAATGATAAACTGCCTGGAACACTTCCAGCGGATACATGACATTTATATTTGAAAATGTCACTCCTACTTGGAACCTTTCCAATAGTTTTTTCTGCTTGGAACTCTTCCAACAGATAAATCTTCTATAAAACACAGCCAGTTCGTGATTTCAAATCACTTTGATCAGTTTGGAAACTGAAGTCTGTGTAAACTCTTACACACAACTCACTATAAACTCCAAACATATGGAACATATCTATAGTCCTTCGCAAGTACTTAAGGATGTTCTTTATGGCTATCAAGTGACTCTCACTTGGATTTGATTGGAAATGACTTGTCATGCTCAAAGCATGCTAAATGTCGCATTGAGTATACATCACAGCGTATATAATTGATCCCGTAGCTGAAGAAAAAGAATCAATTATCATGTGTTCAACTTCCTTGAACTAGTCAAAGATCTTATCAATATAAGAATTTTGACTTAACGCCAATATCCTTTTAGATTTATCTCCACAAATCCGGATATCTAAAAGATGTATTCTACTTCTCAAAATCTTTTATCATCTAAAATGATCAATATGTCTCCCTATATAAGACTGATGAAAACCAAACTTCATGTATAAACATAATTCCTCGAGATATCGAGAAATATTTTATGACATGATTGACACACTAATTCCAACTCTTTAGTGCTTACTTAAGACATCCTTCTAAGCTTTGCAAATTAACTTAGGATAGTTAGGATCTACGAACCCACAGGTGAATATAAAATATACTACCTCTTCTAGAATCGTATTCAAGAAGGTGGTTCTTGAGATCCAATTGACATCATACTATTATGATATGCTGTGATCGCTAAGTATATTCGAATGGATCAAAGAATTAAGGTTGGTGCAAAACTCTTTGCCTACCCATTTATCTTTGAAAACATTTTAATGTTCATCCATGCAAATTTCGATCTTAAAAATCAATTTACATTGAAGAGGTCGTACTTCTTCAATTAAAATTTACCAGGTCACATACCTGACCATCATGCATGGAGTCCATTACGAATCACATGACTCTAAGCCATATCAAGAAGTTAGGACTATAAACATTCTTTTATAAGTAACGGATTAGAATTCATCACTATTAAGGAGTGATAAAATTCCACCTGACCTCTTAGGTAATGTTCCGAAGAAACAACTACTGAACAAGCAATGAGAAAAACCTTTTCCGGACCATATGCTTAGTTTGTGGCTCTTAAAACATTTTCTCCCACTCTGTCTTATCAAGAAATAATCGTATTTGTATTGAAAGACAGCATCACGAGTCACAAACGCTTTGTTCTCGTTGTCAATGTAGGGTTATTAAACACTTGTTTTATTCGGATAACTTATAAATTAGGTACGCTACCTATCCATATCGTATATGAAATAAAATCCGGCTGTTTTAAATGTGCTTTGATATGGTGGGAAAAGAAATAGGAGACAAAAATATTAAGATCCCAAGGTTAGTCAAATGGCTCAGTTTGACTTGACAAAGACAAAACCATATCGTATAAGGTTCTGTTTCTCTATTTCACAACGCCTTATCTCATAATGAGTGTTAGAGAAGTTAACCCGTGAAACTATTTCACAATACTTTTGGTGAAAATCAAAGTCAATACTTAGATATTTTAGTTACGATTTGGTCGTAAGTCCTTGATCTAATACTCTTGGTGGTTAACTACTTCACATTGAAGCTCTTTGAACTTTTCATAGAATTTCTCATAGCACCTCATTAAGTAGAATCAAATATAATATCTACTTAAATCGTTGGTAATGAACTGAAATAGTCATAACCATCTCTGGTTGTGTTTGTTATTGGACCACGCATATTCTAATGTAATAGGGTCAATAACTGACTAGTTCGATTTCCTTTTAAATAAAAAGGGCATGAATCATCTTGCCTTGAATACAAGATTCGCACGCACCATAAGATTCAAAATCAGATGGTTTAGGGATAGTTATCGATACTAGCCTTTTATGTGCTACACAATCCAGAATTAAGATTAGATTTGGGTGACCAATTTTGAGCCTTTTTCAATCTATATGACAAGTAATTTCTAGTTTAGGTCAAGATTATAATTACCTTTAATTGATATGGGATAACCATGGACCAAGTAAAGGCATAAAACGATACAACGTTGGTTCCATTCACAAAAGGGAAACACTTGTGTCGTACACTAAAGAGGATACTATATTCTTTATTTAGAGGTCATGTACAAAATAATGTTTATTAAAGTATACCTCTAAATCCAAAACTAGATTGATCACATTATAACTTTTATATGTCTCTATAGAAATAAAACTACAATAGTTATATTTCCCTTGTAGGTCGACATTTAATCATGGTTAGTCGTCGCACGAATCATTATTATATGCATTGAATACATTGATGAAAACCATAATAGGTATCTAATACCCAAAAACAGCATTTAGCAAAATAAATGTCAATCATATAGATATTATGGGTGAAAATAGTACACCCAATTTCTAACTCTTTAGAAAACATGGGGCAGATTCTTTTCTTGTGTCATACACTGTAAAATAGAATCGTCAAAAGTTAGGTTCGACACCTTGCTTGGGTTTTGACTTTACTATTCAAAATAGTCTTGCCTTTTTCCCTTGCCTTGTGCCAAACTCGTGCCAACCTACTCTTGAACCTCGCCTTAACAATTAAGAATATAAACATCATTCTTAGTGCTCCCACTCACTTTCATGAATCTCTACTTAGACAAGTATATTAGAATTATTGTGAAGACTATCCTTCATTTCATTCATGGTTTTACCTTCAAAAGGATAAACCTTTCATGAAGTGACTACGGTATTTGATTATCCACGATTTTAGATAAATCGATTAACCTAGTCGTCCCAACTGATTTGGCCTCTTTTAAGGTAAGTCTTGATAAGGAGCATTATGACGACATACAAAAAATAAAAATATTTTCGTTGGAGCGAAAAGATTGATGTACCATTGTTATGAGAAGACGTCACTAAAAATCAAAACGTTTTTGACTAAGTGTGACTTATTCATTTACTCTTCATAAGAGACATTTGTAATGGTGAATATGAGGATCAAAAGATAAAATTCATTTTGTCTTTAGCTACGGTGGTTTAAACGGAGATTGCAATCAAAATGCTACCGTATAAAATAATGGAAACCTTTTCCACGATTGAACGGATTTACAAGTTCATAGAATGATAAAATATTTGTCATTTGCGCGTATAAAATAAATATCAACGGAAAATAAACATTCATTGCTTAAATATAATTTACTTGTAAAACAATTTTAACAAGTCACCCATATAATGACCCCTCACGAAATTATATAAATGATTCCAAGACCAATCTTTAGACAAAAATAGTCATTGCATGCTACCTTTATCTAAAAATGGTAAGTCAATACTTGACTAATTCTACACTTAGAACTCTTGGTTGACGGATTTCTGTTAAATCCATCTCCTAGTCCCAAGATAACGCTTATCTCGTTGAGTCCAATCCAATTTTGGCTTGTGATCGCATCACCCTACTTACCCGAGGTAAAAAGGGACCCACGAGCGTGGTAGCCCTAATGAACACGGGGTTCATAGGTGTTACTAATTGGTAAGGCTAAATCTCAATTTTTTAAGTTATGTGAGAGGTCTTGTCAATTTTGTTATTAATTCCCTATAAGCGAACTAAGTCGGTGAATTTTGAATAACTTTGAATTGACAATCGAGAAATAAAGATGCATGTTGGCGATTTTGGCATGAGCGGAAAAATAAAGCAGGCAAATAATAAATCCTAGTATGGCCACCTAGATAATCTAATTAACTAGATAATTACAAAATCAGAAACCAACTCCTTGGCCCCTTGCCTCTTCATGGCACCGTCTTTTGGAACACCGACTACGGGAATCTCCGTCTTTATAATAATTAATTACAAAAAGATACAAATAAAATTCCTATTATACATTTGATCTAAAAATGAAATTAAATTATTACAAACAGCGATACGAGATCGCAAATAAAATTACAACCGAATCGGTATTCCCTTACATTACGGGTAATACCGATTAAAATAATCTAGGCCATACTAGGTACAATTTGCATAAAAAATTAAATAAATGACATTCATTCATTCAACAATAACAACATAAATAAAATGCTGTAAAAAATCATACCAAAATCGCCCTTAATTCTTATCATGCTCATTCTAGCTCGGTTTTATGGATTTTATCGATTTTTAACCATTAAAAATCACTAATAACCACTTAAATCGTATTTAAGCTCAAACTAATTATCTAAACTGATTTAGAACTCAAAATTAGTCTCCACTAACTTTGTTTGTATTTAATTAGTTTGAATTGATCGTATTTGCTAAATATAGAGGTTTAATCATAACATTTATGAAATAAACCCAAAATAATTCATAAAAATTTGAAACCAAAAATTTTGTACATTCTGGAACATTTCCAGGACCTCTAAAAACCAGAAACATTTGCCCAAAAATTTGAATAAATTTTATGAACAAATAACTTAATATTCAACGATGTTATCAAATAAAAACCATTAAATATAGTAAAATAGTGAAACAAATTATAAAATTTCACCAAGCTGATATAAATCAGATTATAAAATGTACCAAAACTTTTCAATACCAGAAAAGGACGTTTCAATTTTATGATCATAATAATCTCACTTTATTGACTTTTATCTTATAAAAATCAATCATCATGCAAAACTTAATAAAAATTCACGAAATATTACATACGGTATGTACAACATGCATGTGAGATCATTTCAAAATTTCATAGCCAGAATCAACATGCAACTATTTGTAGTTAACTTTTAACATAAAACATCATATTAACATGATTTAAAGGCCATAAATCAAAATAAATAGCAAATTAATCCATAAAATCACCAAATTTGACCACAACCATTTTGAGGTCAGTAGGTATTCATGCAAATCAAAATTTTTGTGCAAACCAACTTTGAACACAAATTTTCAATTTTACCCAAGTTATCGTATAACTCGATTTTAATGCTTAAAATCGACATGCATGTAACAATTGAGCTCTGATACCACATGAAAGTCCTAGACCTTTAATTAGACTCCTATAATTAGTTCATTAAATTACATTAACTTAATAATTTAGGATCTAGTTATCATGCATGCAAATATAAAAGCATAAATATATAAAGATAAGATGAAATTTTCTTACAATTGAAAATTTCGGCAAAATGGGCACAATAAGAAACTCTTTTCTTATTGTTCTTGAGCAT
Organism: Heliosperma pusillum; assembly: GCA_022085475.1. Taxonomy (NCBI): domain Eukaryota; kingdom Viridiplantae; phylum Streptophyta; class Magnoliopsida; order Caryophyllales; family Caryophyllaceae; genus Heliosperma; species Heliosperma pusillum. The sequence goes on from JAIUZE010066896.1 coordinate 10,047, forward strand.
GAAAATAATGGATGATCCTCCATAAAACAACCTCCAAAGTAGAAGGCCTCCTTCTTGTTGCACCCAAGATTAAACACAAAATAATCTTAACTTATTATTAACTAGATAATAAGCAAGACATAATACTACTAATATTGTTGTATTACTACACTAGTAATAGGTTAAGAATATTAGTGTATATAAGTGTTTAGAGAGATATAGGAGGTTTTAGTGAGAAGATGTGAAAAATGAAGAATCAAGTCTAGTGGAAAAATGAGCAACAAAATGCTCCTTTTATGGCACTATGGCCGGCACATTGAAGCCCCAAAATGGGTGATTTTCTTCTTATTTTATTCACATGCATAATGGTAGTGTATAGGATTGTATAATGATCATGATCATGTGTCATACATGTCATAATATAAGATGGAGTGTGGATTTAGTAGAGATTAAACATGATTGTTTTTCTACTAGCTAAAACCGGTCCACATGGTCTTATATGGACCATTTTGATTTTTGATATTTGTCCCACAAATACTTATTAATCTTATGCTTAATTATCTTGTATAATTAAGTGTTAATTTGATCATGTAACAATTATATGAATCAAATTATATACTTAACTTTTAAGTGATATTTTACCATTATATCAATATATAATAGATTCTACAATGCCCAGTTAATTTATTTTACAACTCCTTGTAAATATAATTAACTAATTACCTCTACCTCAAAATATATGCATAACCTCAACTAATTTAATGAATTAACGATTAATCATTAAATTAAATCTTATTTAATCGTATTAAAATAAGACGTAAAATTTATTCAGTCAGTTATCGTATAATTGACTAATAAACTTAAGTGGAATGAGTTCGCAACTCAATTTCCAATAAATAACTCTCGTAACTAAACGTACATATCAAATATATGTAATGCTCTAATTAAACTGTATCGTATACAAATAATTAGTATTCTATTTGGGTCTCATCCTATAGGTGTGACCTAAAGGGATCAGTTGATTACCGCCGTCATCGACAATAACGTCAACTCTAGTCAGCCAAGCGTTACCGATTTACGTTAATCAACTGACGTGGAGTATCAAAATATACTAATCATGTCACGTATATTCCAAATGAGATTTATTATATAAATGCACTATTGTGGAGGACACTTACTCCAACACTTTCATCATAACGTTCTCAGCTAATCGTGGTCTAACCATCTTCATAAGAAACAAAAACAAATTAAGTTACTCCTATCAATTAGCATAAACAAATAGACTACCAAGTAAAGTCCTTAACTTCTACCCAATCTCTCATTTATTATTTTAAGGTCAAGTAGTTTAAGTTAGGGTTCACGTGTGTGCGTCGGGAGCGATAAAAGCTCTGATACCAACTGTGACAACCCTCGCGAATGCGGAAATAAACATACAAGCATGCGATTTAATAAGCGGAAATACGGTATTTTAAAAACCTTTATACATGCAAGATAAGTATACGAGGAGTGTCAATTTACAAACCGAATACAAAATACTACAAGATAAGAGACGTAATCTCTCCAAATGTTGACAAAGTAAAAGTGTTTAGCAAATAAGCTAAAATCGTCTAGAGGTGAAACTTCCAGGGACAACGCCCGCTATCTCACACCCGAACCCAAAATATCATAGCAAAAAGCCATCCATGCAAGCAACCTGTTCATCCAAGAAATACATGAACGCCACAGTCAGTGGGGAGTAACTCCGGGTTCTCCCAGCCATATTACATTAAACGTACATAGAAGGAAATACAAAATATAAGCATGCATATATAGATATACATATGAAATACGATAAGGATAGATAGGCAATTCAATGTATAATGATAAGAGCATAAGAGTTACAAGTCCGAATCCATCATGTTATACAAAGACTCGGGGAAGACACTCTTAGGCAACCGAATACGCTCACTAGGGCTTACATCTCACCGTTAGCGGTATAAGTTTGATAAGATTGACACTCGACAAACAAACCATGCCAAGTCATGCAACGATCATGGATAAACAATCATGGACTCAACAAACAAACCGTGCCTAGTCATGCAATGATCATGAATAAAATCATGTAATCACGCATCTAAACACAAAGACACAAGGACGACATCTCTCACGGTAAATGAAACGCAATAGCACCGTTTACATAGCAAGTATGATTAAAAGGCATCCACGAGATAAGCATTTCCCTGAACGCATACACGATTCAATTCATTTTGTATATGTAGACTAATTTTCTCCTGGTAGAACGACGATATAAATACCCGGTCCTAGTCTAAATCTGGCCAGAATCCCGAAATCACATTTTCCGGTTCGACATGCGTTAAACATTTCGCATCCAAGACTCGGTCTATCATAGACGCCGAGTACCCCAAATTCGGTAGAGCAATTCACGAAAGAAGCGGAAAAGAGCACAAGCCTCATAACAAGCGGTACGCTACATGCAAATAACACCACCTCGCAAGTACACAACATTTGACGGCCGGGTCGATCAACGCAATGCGTTCGCCTCCCAACAACGTCGTCGTATGCCCACTAACCCATGCAATTAAGCAGTAGGATACCTCCCCGTTCCGACATTCCAGCCTTACGAACGTGGAGGTAGCCAAGGGAATGAGAGTACAAAGCACATGACAAAATAGTGCTCAAACCGTATCATTTGTAAAAACCGACTCAAAGTGGAACATACCAAAAACCGTCACAAAACATGTGTTACAAGCGAATGAAATGTCACATTTTCAAAACATTAATATTACAAGTCACTACGTAAAATCATACGATAAACGAACGATCGAAATTATTATAAATGAAAACCGTAAACAAAATTTATAAAGAACATCCAGCAGGAGCCAGCCGGTCAGGTGGACCGGCTGCCGGTCTACCGGCTAAGGCCAATAGTCATACGAGAAATCAATATGAAACAACAGCATGTCCCAGCCGGTCAGGTCGACCGGCTGCCGGTCATCCGGCTAAGGACCAAGGGTATTATGAAAAACAAGAAGGAAAGGAGGGGTGTCATAGCCGGTGGTCTGACCGGCTGCCGGTCGACCGGCTGAGTCCCAAGTCATACTTCAAAATCACGTAAAAATGTAATAATATACAACCACTGCCCCAGCCGGTGGTCTGACCGGCTGCCGGTCGACCGGCTGGGGTCCATATGCACGAAAATCGCCATTTCAACTAAGTTTCAACATTTATCAATTGTCGATTATCAACATAAATCATAGATTCTCATATAAATTCTCAACAAACAATATCCATCATCAATAATACAATCCCTAAGCATACTAACCATAATCTAAATACGATTACTAGCCTAGAAATCACATAAAACATGTAAATGATATCGAGTAACCCTGCACCGTTACCTTTATTGCGTCTTCACTACTCGTCAAGCTCCTCTTCAATTAGGAAATAATCTTTGTCGGGATCTTTGAGGTCACCACCTACAAATAGATCATAAAAGATGAATTTACTTCACCTTGAGAAAGACGGAAAGTTTGAAAAGCGAGAAAGACGGTAATTTTATTATCAATACGGATAGAGGATGATAAGAGGGGAAGAATAAGACGAACTTACGTGAATTTGAGCAAGAAACGAATGAGATACGATGATTCAAAGATCGGATGAAAATGGAGGCAAGGGTTTTGATTTTTCTTAAGGAAGAAGTAACTTGAGTTGTGTGAATGAAGAAATAGGTTAAAGGGAGTATGAGGGAATATGAGTGGAAAAAGTCAATAAAAGTCAAAGTCGCCCTAAGACGGGATTCACATGGAATCTCGCGGAAATTCCAAATACGAACTCGGAAATTCTAAATTCGACTCGAAACATTAAATTCTAAATTAAAACTTAAATTCGCTAAAAAGTATCCGTAAAATATTTTCATTATAAAAATAGGGTACATTTGCGGGTGTTACACAAGCTAAACCCTTGCTTGTCCTCAAGCAAGCATACAATAACAAACATGACAAGGACAAGGGCGACGAGCAACAATCAATCCAACCAAATGCAAATCCCATCAAGTAATTTATAGAGCACAATGAAATACATCCCGAAAAACCGTGGGCATAGGGAAAATGCAAAACATGGTTGAGATTTACATAACGGCGTAGCATAAGGAACATAAAATAGACTTTTCGGCTCTTGCATGATCTTTTGACAATGGACTCTCACGGTGCACTCACACTCAAATTTTTATATAAATCAAGGAAATATTATTTTATATTTGAGTGGCACTCTCCTATCTACGACTCATGAGAATGCGCCCGCAATCTAATATGGTAAACATTCCAAAACTACAAGTCAAAACAATCATGAAAAGCATAGAAAGAAGCCAAAAGCAAGAAGAAGGCTATGGGAGATGGGTAACAAAGTGGACAAATGAATTATGGTAATGTGGAGCTAAGGTCAAGCTAGCAACATACCAATTACGCAAGGATGCTCTATCAAAACTCGAAACCATTCCCAAGAAAATAAAACTAAGCCAAAAATAGCAAATTGGCTTATACTCATGGCAACACAAGAGTGAATTTCCCAATTTTTTGAATTTCGGATCATGGAAATAACACTCACAACTTCTTCTTCTTTTCATAAACCATTTTTTTTTCTTTTCAATACATGCTTCTTTCTTTCTTATCATTCTTTCATATTCAACATCATTTTTTTTTTCATTTCTTTTTCTTTTCATTTTTTTTCTTTGAACTCTCTTTTTTTTCTTTTTCTTTTTCTTCGGCGCGGCAATCAGTAATTCCGTCCAATCAAGATCACTTTGACATAACTTGAACAATATTCCAAATGAGCACCCAAATACAAACGGTATAGCTACTAACTTAACAAGGTAGGCAATTTTTTTCATGTAGCTAATGAAATGTGAAACAATGTGAAAAGGGGCTAAATTTAGGCAATGGATTCAAAGTGAATGGCTTCAAATACTTTTTAAATCATGAATGTAATGCTCACTAGAAATGGAATGAAAACCATACTTGTGCGTTTTTGATGTGACACAAATCATAAGGAGAAACTACACACACCTAATTGGGATCGGGTATAGATGTACCGATCACTGGAGGCTCTACCTTACCGTATATGTAGTTTGCCAAAGTCAAGATCAAGCCTAATAAGTCTAAAATCAATCCCTCACCCACTGTGTACAAGACATCCCCATGTATGCAAAATCCCGTCAAAAGCGTGAAACATTGGCTAAAAAGCTACAATAAGGGAAATGCATTGAGGAATGACATTATGCACAACACAATTGGGTGGACAAAACACACAACTTTTATTAAAAAATTTTAATTTTTTGATTTTTTTGGATTTTTCAAATTTTTCAAATTCAATAAACAACTAGACTAAATAAACAACGACACAAACTAAATCCCTCCCCCAAGCTAGAATAACACATTGTCCTCAATGTGCGAAACGGGTTTAAGCGCAGAAAACACAAAGAAGGACAACATAACCAACAAAGGAATGGGGGACGACTCAACAAAATGGTAAAGAAAGAAAAGAAAACATACAACCGTGCAGAAGCTCCCCCAAGCTAGCTTGAAAACGGGGGCAAAGTACAACCCAAGCACCAAAGTACCTGTGATGAACAAGCTACTACAATACTAGATAAAATTATTGTCTTATTGTCAAAGCTATTAGAACCAAAACCAAATGAATTATTTAAAAATTAACATTATTAAATTGTCCAACAAAAATAATTTATTTCATAACAAAAATATAATAAAACACGGGTTGCCTCCCGCGAAGCTTTATTTAAATGTCTTGCTAGAGTCTTTATTAGTGAAAATCATTCTTTCTGCCTTAAAAAGCATGTCAATGCCCTTAGAAGTCGATCATATACCTGCGTATGAGCTATACAAAAACATATGTAAGCAATTGACAAGATATAGGCATGAATTATTGAAGGTAAGAACTGATATATCTTATCATTGTGCGCATGACAAACTTCATAGATGACCACTGAACTGCTCCACTCGTCAGTGAGAGATGGAGTGAAATGTTTAAGATCATGGAACAAACAATTAGTTCCCAAAATATCATTAGTGGACTCTAATTGAGGGTAGGATGAATCAAAGGATTGGGAATCAAAAATGGGTGGTTGGTCCCACTTAATTTCAAGGCTAGGTTCACAAAACCCAGTATCATTTTCAAATAAATCTGGAATATCCTTAGCGATGGGATTTTCAAAGAAATCTGATGACTCGATCGACGACTCTCCATTGGAGTCACAAATGGGCTTAACAACATCCTTGTCTAAAGTCTCGACTACCATATGGTCAATATCAATAATGGGGGTCTCAAAATTGTCAAATGGAACGACACTAGAGTGACTTTCAATAGAAAAGGTTGGACAATCAATATCGTCATCTATTAATTCATATGATTGGGGAGAATTAGACTTATATGGGGGACATGAAAAAGCATAGGAGAAAGTAGACTCACATGGGGGGGCTGAAAAAGGATAAGGAAAATTGATTGGCTTACATTTTTTAAACGTGGGTTCTTCCTTTTGCCCTTTGAGCATTTGAACTTGAGCCATCATTTCATTGAGTTGCTCTTGGATTCTCAAACGCCGGTGCGTTTCATCCCAAGATTGGGATGCCATAAAGTCCAAGAAAATCCAAAGTTCCTCTCCTCTCTTCTGATAAAAACTTCCACCACTCAATTGCATAGCCAGGCTATGATACTCAATGAGCATTCCATGAAGCACGACATGTTTCATATAGGTCTCATCAAGGGTATACCCAAGAGAGATAATATGGTTAGAATAGCTATAAAATCGGTCGAGGTATTCATGGTAAGGCTCATTCTCGCATTGTGGAGGTTGGAAATAGATAGTCATTGAGAGAAAATAAAGCAATCCCTTTGAAAGAAAACAATTCCTATTACCTGAAAAGAGTCACTATACTACAAGGAAAAGGTGAGAAAATCTCAAGGAACAAGTGTTCCTCGAGACAAAAGAAAAGAAAAAAAAAGAAAAAGACAAGGTAAAACTCTACTAATCACAAATAAACAAAACCGTGCTCCCCGGCAACGGCGCCAAAATTTGACAGGGTTGTCGCATACCCTAATCAAAGATAAATAACCCAGACTAGACTAACAACAAATTAATGTAATTAGGGAAGTAAGGGGTCGATCTCGGGGAGACGGGAGATACTTGTGAATAGTTATGGTTAGAACTCTACCTTGTATGATTGGAAAATGTTGTCACTAATTAATAAATGCTATAATAACAATACAATAAAGAAAAGGATCTAGGGATCGGGGTTCACTCATGTAGATTAACATATTGATGGAATTGGATTTAGAACATGCAAGTAATTCATTGTGAGTTCGTAAGAATGATGTGTTCATTACAATCATAGATTAGATGGTCTAGCAGGCTTTTAGGCAATTTACTAGGTCTAATCTACCATGTCATGCTTTGTCTATTCAATTCACGTATATCTACTTTGGAAAAGAATTCCATTCTAGTCAATGATTTTGGCCAGAAATCATCAACCATCATTACAATCCAAACATGCATAGACACAACGTTTTAAAGGCACAATTTCTTCATCCAATTATCATCTTTTAATCAACCTACATGGCTACCCTACACCCTAGAACAAAGATTACTTATGCATGATTAACAATGTAAGGGAAACTAAGATTATAAAACTAAGAATGGTAAACATGATAAAGGAAATACTAAAGGAAAATGAAACTATAATGTAAAAAACAGGAATAAAGATTACCGGAAAGGATGAGCAAAGATCGAAATGGAATGAGAACTTGAATACGAAACGCAAACCTGGAAACTAGAATTCCAATTACAAGTAGAACAACTACAATTGAAGAAAACTTAGAACTAAACTAAACTAGAGAAAACTAAACTAAACTAAGAAAGATGAGAGAAAGAAGAAATATTAATCTAAAGAAAGAAGTATTTGTTTTGTACATCTTAGTTGTGTGGAGGCTAGGCTATTTATAGGGTTGAGAGGCTGCCCAAATGTGTCCGGATTCATGCTCATTAAACAAGCCATTAAGCTTTGCATTAAAGAGAGGTAGATGAAGAGAATATGTGTTCATCAACAAACTTCCCCGATCGGGGATATGGTAATCCGATCGGGGATGTTGTCAGTTCAGAATTTTGACTTTCGTTTGATCTTCCCTTGGTACGTGACTTGATCTACCTTGACTCCATTGACTTTAGATTCGAACGGGGACGTAACTAACACCACTTGGGCCTCATTTCCTCCCCTATTTGGGCCTGATCATTTCCCCAAGGGTTAAGGGTCGGAGCATGAGGTTTGAGACGACTTTCGTCGACGAATAGCAAAACCGTCGCAACTTGTGCATATGAGCTCGGAATGACTTGAAACTTGTTCTCTTTGACTCAGAGTCTCTAGATATTTATAGCATGCCATCTTAACCTCACGTAATCGTCCTTCTTAGCTTCTCCTTGCTCATATTTCCTTCAAATGACGGGATTTGAAGTAGAAACGACTCAATTCCTACAAATGACATTAAAGCACGAGAAATACTGCAACGGAGAGATTAGCTCATAAAATCACTCTTTAAAGTGGATAAACCATATCAAATCGAGCTAAAATGAGGGGATAAAATCATACAAATATTCACTTATCAGATAGTAACGTCAAACTCTATTGAGCCAATCGTTACCGATTTATGTTGACCAGTTGACTGTAATATTCATCATCCCTTTGTATTCTTATTATTGAGAACACTTACTCCAACACCATTATATATTGATATAATGGTAAAATATCACTTAAATGTTAAGTACATATTGTTTATTTATTTGTGTCATATAATTGTTATATGATCAAGTTAACACTTAATTATACAAGATAATTAAGCATATGATCAATAAGTTTTTTTGGGACAAATATTAAAAATAAAAATGGACCATATGTTACAATATGAGCCGAAATTGGAGCGTAGTGGGTAGTGATTATGGTTGCTCTTATACATGCTCACAAGTCACCAAGTGAAAGTGACATAACAAGTACACCATAATCATCACTAATACTACTAAACACCACCACTTTGCATGGGAATAAAATAAGAAGAAGAAAAAATACTCTTTTAGTGCTCAAAGGGGCCGGCCATATTGTCCTTAAATAGGATAGTTATTGTTCATTTTTCTTCTTAATTCATTCTTGATTTTTCCTTCTACATCTCTCTAAAACTTCAACCTCTCACTAAACTCTCAACATACTAACATTTATTAAGTATTACTAGAGTAGTAATATATTCTAAAATTAGTAGTATTATATCTATCTTATTATCTAGTTAATAATAAGGTTAGATTATTTGGTTTCATCTTGGTGCAACTAACATGAGGTTTTCTTCTTTGGAGATTGTTCTAAGATCATCCTTTATTATAGATCAAGAACAATAAGAAGAAGTTCTTATTGTGCCTAATTATTTCCATTTCAATGTGAGGAAATTTCTTTTTTTATAATGTCTTTATATTTGCATGCATGTTACATAGATCATTAAACACTAAATTAACAAGTAATTTAGTAACTAATTACAGGAGTCTAATTAAGGTCTATGGACTTTCAACAATTACAATTAATAAACGAAATTACAACTGATTACAAAGATTACAAAAGATTACGGGATCTACGTCAGAAGTACACTCAAAACGGAGATGTGAAGAAAAGGAAAAGGTTTTAAAACTAAAAGACGATTTAGGAGCGATATTAGAGTTAATAGTTGATTAAATATGTAATTAAGCTACGTCAAAGCGATAAAGGAAGTTCAGGAACAAAAACCAACCCAGAAAACACGCAGCAGTAGGTGCGACCTCTGGAAGAGGCGCCGCACCAGTTGCGTCTGTTCTTGAGTTAGGTTCTGGCTGTGAAGCCAGCATAGAAATCAGTTAATGTTCGTTTCTGTATTTATTGTTTATTATGGATTTTTGACTCGAATAAAAGTGATTTAATTAATCAATTACACTAATCTATATCAACAATGTATCTAGGGACTTGATATGAACAAATCGAACCTCGGAAACCCAAATTTGATTTAAAGACAAAAACCCGCTAATATTGAATTAATAGGGATCTAAGCCAAGAACAAAACGATTTATGAAGGATAAATACGATGTATGAAAGATAAAAATAAAATAATAAAAGGAAAACAAAAAGACGTAAAATCCAGAGGAAGAAGAAGAAGAAGAAGAGCATGAGCAGGCAGCCTCTACGTGCTGCGACTCTTCGAAGAGACGCAGATGCTTCTGCGTTTCTTCTCGACGTCTGATGACTACTATGAAGGTTTTATAAAAAAAACGTTTTACATTGATGTCGGTTTTGAATTATTATTTTCTGACATGGATCTTACATTAATTGAACAAATAAAATAAATACAATACAAAAGATGGGATTTACACCCTCAGACTTACATGTTGACGAAACGAGATATTAACTAAGTTAGCGTTTAGTGACAGCTTGACTCGAATGTATGCAGAAAGTGCCCTTGTCAAAGGACTAAAATTGATTGATTAATTGATTGATTGATTGATTGATTGTGTAGTGGTCAAATTGGTCGGTCATGCAAACGTGTCGGGAACCCAGAAGGATCTGAGCTGACGTGGTCGATTGATCAAGCACATAGATGTCGAAAAGCTTAGAGCAAGGTCTAGAATGCAAAGAGAGAAGAAAAGGGCGGAACACTCGCGTGCCTTAAAAGTGAGAACGGATCTCTCTTTTTATAGTAGAAAATATGAAGAGTTCAAGAACAACTCAAACTTATCTGAAAACGGAGAAAACAGGCTAGGGAAGGGTCGCAGCATGAACTGCAATCCTTAGAAGAGGCGCATCACCTGCTGCGTCATTTGCCCAAACGTTTCCTTCTGTTGAAGGAAGATTCCCACGTTTCTATTACGGAATTATGGTAGATACGAGATATATTCATAAAACACGATACAAGATATATTCATTAAAAAAGATACGAGATATATTCATCAAAAGAGATACGAGATATATTCATCCAAAAGAATAGAATTTCAAAATATTAATATTATATCCAGAATATTCCCGCGTGTTCCGACTCAGAGTTTAAAACAGTTTCTAGAAAATAAAGCGGTTCCGACCCGAACTCCAAATAAACTCTAAATATTGTCAAAACAACTGTACCGGTGCGTAGATGACGACCAAGGGGTAGACACAAGTGTTTAAGTTATTACTTGACGATAAACTTACGAACTATTATAAATCGTTCCGCATACCAAACATATGACTCAATCATCACTGGGTGATTGGTGTAAGGTGTAGAAACGAGGTATCTACACCTTTCCCCTTCATTTTTGAGCATACTATTCATCTTCTCCATCCATCCCTTAAACCTTAAACACCATTGAAACTCTGTAACCTCTTAAACTTCAAATTTACATAACTCCTTCTTTTCTAACGCAATTTTTCTATTTTTAGTCCATTCTTCCCCCTTTCCTTCTTCTCTATCTTTCTTGGTAAGAAATGTGCAATATTTCTCAGGTTTCTTTTTACCCAAGTTTTCCTCATCTTTTTAAGATAATTTGTATGTGGAGACTTGGAATATCCGGATAGGAATTATTTCTTGATACAAGAGGAGCTAGAGGGCTGAAGAGAAAGGGTAATGTTGACGGGTTACTCGATATCGCATTTTTATGTGTTTTCTATGTGTTTTAGGGTATGAATTAGGATAAAGATGTCTCCTTTGTTAGTTAGTGTCATGAATTCATATTTTTAGATGTTGAATTGTTGAATAATGTTTCATATGTCTTAAAGTGATGAAAATTGGTAATTTGAATGATAATCCTCCTTATTAATTGAACATTTGTTAAATTCATCAATAATGGATTAATTGTGCTATTTTTGTTTAATTGAGTGTTATGATACTCATATGTTGTGTGGAATGATGATTAACTATGGATTTATGTTGGTATGATAAATGGGTTTTAAGTTTGGATGCTTAAGAATGAAGTTTAAAAGTCGATTTCGGGCAGAGGGCCCCAACAGGCCGATCGGCGGGGAACCCTATGCTTCATTTTGGTCATTTTTTGAGTGTTGATGTGTCCCAACTAGCCGACCGGCACCAGCTAGGAACTTCTAGTATGTTGAATGAAAATTTGGAATGCGGGCATGGTCCCAACCGGCCGACCTGCTGCAAACCCCATGCAGGTTTGTTCCATTTTGGAGGAGTGTCTGGGTGCCCAACCGGCTGACCCAGCCGGCTGGGACTGCCTGTGTCATTTCTGAACTTTTTTGTTTTAGCATGGTCGCCAAGTCGGTCGGTCGGCCGGCCGCCGGTTGCCTGAGAGGCGGGGGACCCCATGTAGTTCCTTTTCCTCTCTTTTCTCACATGTCTTCATATGTAACGGTTTTATGGTTTGTTTACGTTATAATCTTATGAAATGATGTAGAACATTTATGTATGAACTATATTGTATCTCGCATGCCTTTCTCACATGTTTAGTGACAGTTTAAGATGCTTAACTCCTTTAAGCCATGTATTCCTTGAGTAGTAGGTTGAGTCTTGGTTGTTGTATGATATTGAACACTAATTTCCTGTTTATATCCTCATACTCGTTAGACTTTATGTCAATGCGATAGAGGTACATTCTTTGATATGTTAGTGGGGATATGACGACGTTGTTGGGAAGCAAATGCTTAGCGTTGATCAATCCGGCCGTCTAATGTTGTATATGTGACTCCCTCAAATTTGCGGAAAGAAAAAAAATTATTTAAATACATAAAAGATACATAAAAGATAATAAAACATATACGAAGGTGTCAAAAAATAAAAAGGTCATTACAAAACGGTAATAAAATTCTACAAAAGAAATATACAAGACGGGAGACATATCTCCCGTATAAATACGGAAATAAAAGAGTGTCTAATAATATACAAACTATGAACCGAATATAGGTCCAAGGTAAATTACTTCGCTCGCTAGCTCGTCATGTACCCCAAAATATGCATCACCACCTGTTCGACCGCATTAAATATAAACACGGAAGCCACAGTCAGTGGGGAGTAACTCCGAGTTCTCCCAGCCACGAAATGTCGAGTTTAATGAAACATGACTAACATAAAAGCAATGTATATGGGAAATACAAAACTTAAACATATAAGATATGCTTTTCATGTTATGAAACAAATAACTAACATATAACCTAGCATATGAAAGTTATCATGTGAATCTGATAATAAAATATAACAAGAGGTAGGGAAGCTGGTATGCTGGCTCAGCGGTTACCACGTAACATGGCCCTGATACACTCAAACCCTAATCAACACGTAATCATGTGAATCAGTTAACAATCGGTAATCCAAACTCTAGCAATCCTAGCCGGCTTGCATCTCACCTTCTAGAACTCATAGAATCATACATACATGAAAGACCAATACGTCTACAAACAGGCATAAGTTCTTAGCACGGCCAATAGTCGACTTCTGTAACTCGAGGCTATACCACAAGGTAGGCAAACATCCTAGTCCTAGACTGATCAGACCTAGCGACAACAGCTATTCCGTTCCCCGTCCCATGACATAAACGTCTATGAGAAACTCTACTAGGCGACCCCCTAAGCAGAGATGGCTAGTACTTAAGCTGACTCCAGTCCCAAAACGGATCAGGCAGCCATGCCCCGACTTGGATATAAACCCACCCAGCCGAGACACAAAAGCTATCAACAAGTGAACATATACTCGTTAAAGACAGTACCTGCCTATCAATGTCATGGTCCAAGCTACTCATTTAGAATTAGAATGGTCAAGACGCCATATCGTCATAATTCTTTATGGGTACTTAGTCAACACGACACCAACCATAAAATCAAGAAGTCACGGGAAAACATCCTATCATGTGACTAATTGCAAATAAATCATGTTCATATATCATATCGCCTCATATCTACTAAGGCTAATTCAATAAGTAAATAAAACTTTACTTGAAGACAAATCCCCGACCCGAGTCCCGCGACGGGTCATCAGTCAAATCGGGGCTGACTAGATCTTAGTTTGACCAAACCCGTTGGATCAACCCGGCTAGAAACAGAGTCTTTATCACATAGACATAAAATCAACATAATCATTACATGTTATTTTAATAAAACTTCTAACCGGTGAATTATTAAATCATAACCAAAACCCGTTTGACTAAAAGGATATTAAATTAAACTACGGTCTCGTCTTATAATTTCTAACATGTGAGAAATAATAATTTAATGAAACCCTTTTTAATTAAATATTTTACTTATTAATATTTCCCGCTTGCTAAATATTACAAAACACGATAAAAATGACGATAACTCAAAAACCGTCACAAGTCCCAAAGTGGGACCCACGGGCTGAATTGGGCCGGACCCACATGGGCCTGTTTTGGGCCCCACGGCTGTTTTGGCTGAAAAATGGCAGATTTTTACAACTTTCATTAAAACCGGTTCCTAATAATTCCCGCATGCTTTAACGTATTTAAAACCCGTCAAAACAACAACCAATCAATCAAACATCGACACAACCCAAAGACCAAAACCCGGACCCACCTTGACCAACCCAGACCGGGTCTGAACCGGCCTGGACCGGTCTGGTTTGGACCCGGTTCAGCCCCCTTCCCCACGGTTCACCAACAAACAACACCAAAATCAATTCCAACTTGTTTTAATCATCAAACAACCATTTTAACATCCATCATACAAAATCATAACTTATTAAAAATCATCAAAATTTGTCAAAGCAACAACTAAAAACAACTAAAATGATACATTAGTAGTAAAAAGTCATAAAAAGTCTGCCAAGAACACTAAATCATCATAAAAATTCATACAACTTAAAAATCATCAATAACACTAAATCATCATAAAAATTAATACAACATAAAATCATCAAGAATCATCAAACATCACCAAAATTCCATACAACATAAAAATCATAAAACAACATAATAATTACTACTTAACATATTACTAACTAAAAATCCATAAATCATAAAAACATGAACCAAAAATAAAGATGAACCAAAATCCAAATAAATAAAACTAAAGGCTATTTTACTAACTCAAATCCTAAATGACCATAACATGAACATAAACTAAAACCTAAAGGCTATGTGACATTAATTCGTCGAGTAAATCGGAATCGTTACCTTAGCTAGCAAACCACTTAGCACAAAAAAATATAAGAAGTAATAATTAAGAAAACCCTTCTACTAGTCTTCACCCAAAATATAAGAGTCTCCAAATTCGTCTTCAAACTCTTCCCCTATAAGAAATAACAAGAAAAACAATTATTAGAACTTAACCTTAATTTTCCATAATTAAATGTTGAAAACGATCTTGACGGAATTGAAAATAAACCGTACTAGAAGATGGAGAGCGAAGAGGAGATCCTAGAAATATAAATTAGGAAGGATTTAATTAAGAAATGAAGGAGTTATGGAGGTTTTGCTCAAGAACGATGAAGAACATAAGATGAACAACGAAGAACACGAAGAACGATTTAATAAAGTGATGTTTTGATCTTATTTTGATTTGTTGTAAAATGAAAAGTGGTTTGTGAGTAAAGTGGGGTGTGTGTGTGCCGTGTAATTATAGACCAATAAAGGTGTCGAGTTTTGAAATTGTTGTTCCGTAATTGACTCGCGTTTAATAATTATTTTACAGTAAACGATTAAATATAATTAACGATAAAGTTAATTACACCCAATATCTAGATATTAAGATATTGTATTCAAAAGTAATGAAATATCAAGTCCTATTAGAGGACTTTTGAGCCGTGTGGTATGGTGAAGAATCGGTCTGATTTCGAGCGTTTTGCGTAATTTTCGTTAATTGATCGCTAAAGCAAATAGTGATCTAGATATTATGATTTTGTAATCAAAAGTAATACAAATATCAAGGGCTATTAGAGAGGAAAATGAGCCGTGTGGTCTTGTGCTTGCCGGGTCTGTTTTTGCTCGATTTGCGTAATCTCCGTTGACGGATCGATAAAGTAGAAAAATATCTAGATATTATTATTAGTTTATTCAAAACAAATAAAATATCTAGTTGTGAGGGGAAAGCGATGACACGCGCGTGTGACTCATGCCAAAGTCGAGTTTCGATTTCGTTTCGCGCTTTACGATGAGTCGGGA
>JAIUZE010066897.1:0-78106 GCA_022085475.1 Heliosperma pusillum
TCTAGCAACAAATCCTCTCGATCGAGTAGAGAGTCACTCGATCGAGTCTTCTTCATCAGTACTCCCCTCGATCGACCAAAGATATGGTCGATCGAGGTCCTCTGGCCTAGCATATAGTGTTGGTCTTGGCTTTGGACTTGATTGTGAGCGATTTCACGCTTTCCCATGCAAGAGCTTCTGTTCCGTTCCTTCCATTCTCCTAAATGCATGCAAAGTGGACTGTTTTGGCTCGGTTTCCGCTACTACGCAGCTTGTACCTACAAAATGGTAATGAAAGTACAAAGTAGCCAAATAGGGGCATATAGTTGTAAGTTTCTTAAACTCGATATTAGACACTTCTAATATCATTTTACAATTAGTTTACTCTTAAACTAAATAAATCGTATGCATGCATAACAAAAGATAAGGAAAGAACAATTTCTTACATTGATTATGAAGTAATATGGGCACAATATTTGAACTCCTTTCAAATATTGTTCTTCAGCTAGTAATATGAGGATGATCTTCCAAGTTTCAAAGTAGAAACTCTCCAATTAGTAGCACCCAAGACTACCCTTAATCTCTACAAAATACTACACTAGTATTAAATGTACTAACCCTTTAAAATGATCTAATAATTCTTAATACTACACTAGTATATTATTAGAGAATATGAACTCCAAGTATTATGTAAACTTCTTAAGTTTAGAGAGAGGTTAGAGAGAAGTAGAGATTTTGCATTAATGAATTATATGAGATAGTAAAGAATAAATAAGAGGAAAAACAAGCCCTCTCTTAGCTTGAGAGAACCGGTCACACACACCCCATGTGACAACCCTCGCGAATGCGGAAAGATAAAACATACAAGCATGTGAAAAGATATGCGGAAATACGGTATTTTAAAAACCTTTAAACATGCAAGTTATATAACACGAGGAGTGTCAAAATATTACAACTAAGTAAGGAAATACAACAAAGAGACGGGATCTCTTAAAATGTTAGCAAAGAACTAGTGTTTAGCAAAACTAGCTAATATCGTCTAGAGGTGAAAACTTCCAGGGACAACGCCCGCTAGCTCACACCCGAACCCCAAAACATCATATCCAAAAAGGCATCCAAGCAAGCAACCTGTTCATTCATGCAAAACATGAACGCCACAATCAGTGGGGAGTAACTCCGGGTTCTCCCAGCCATATCACCTTTAACGTACATATAAGGAAATACAAAAGTAGAGCATGCATATAAAAATATACATGTGAGTTACGATAAGAAAAGATAGGCAATACAAAATATAATTATAAGATCACATGGAAATCAAATCCGAAGCCATCATGTTATTCAAAGACTCGGGGAAGACACTCTTAGGCAACCGAATACGCTCACTAGGGCTTGCATCTCACCGTTAGCGGTATAAGATTGATAAGATTGAGACTCGACAGACAAACCAAGTCCAGTCATGCGATGATCACATTAAAACCAACATATTATCATCCATTCACGAACCAAGACATTGACGGTGTCCAATCATGCAATGACCATGAATAATATCATGAAATCACGCATTCAAAGACGACATAAGACGACAACTCTCACGGTAAATGAAACGCACTAGCATCGTGTCCCAGCAAGAATGATTAACAGGCATCCACGGGATAAACATTTCCCTGAACTCATACACGATCAACATTTCGTATATGTAGACTATTTTCCTCCTGGTAGCACGACGATAATAATACGGTCCTAGTCTAAACCTGGCCAGGATCTCGGGATAAACGTGTTCCGATTCGACATGCGATAAACGTTTCGCATCCAAGACTCGGGCTTACAATATATATGCCGAGTACCCCAAATTCGGTAGCATCCCATTCAACTAAAGAGGCGAAAAACAGCTCAACCTCATAACATGCGTACGCACATGCACATAACCACCACCCAGCTCGAAAGTACAAAGACAACAATTGGAGGGAGACGGGCCCGGGTCGAACAACGCATAGCGTTTCAACTCCCAACACTTCGTCGTCTAGCCCACTACACAGCAATTAAAGAAGTAGGATAACCTCTCCGTTCCGCATTTCCAGCCTTACGAACTGAAAGGTAAGCCAAGAATGAAGTACAAACACAAGCCAAAATAGGCTCAAAACCATATCATTTTGGTGAAAACCCATCAAAGTGGGACCTAGCAAAAACCGTCACAAAACATTGATACATGCGAATGAGATATCATATATCCAAAACATAAATCAATACATGATACCCAAGCATTAGACCAAGTTTAAGAAGCATAATAAATAAGAAACATAGATAACTCTCCAAAACAACAAGTTTGGAAACTAACTTAAACAAGGGTTCCCTTCAAACTGTCATAACTAGAGTTCTATATATGGGAATGCAGAAATTCCAAGTCGAGGTGATAGCTTATCCTCTTACGGTTCCAACGAGTGGTCACAAGCCCAAAACAAATAAGTAACGAAGGAGATATGAGCATTCTACCAAAAAGGGTCGGTGCTGTGAATTTGCACGAGTCCACCCGAGAACAACAACACTATTTCTATCATTTCCAATTTTCATAATTCACTTCTATCAACTATCAACAATCAATATTCATCATCAACAATCATCAACTAACAACAATCATCATCAAAATCATAATTTCTCAGCTTTCTAATTGTATTCTAAATACGAATTCTAACATGGAAATCATGTAAAACACGTAAATGATACCGAGTAACCCTTCACCGTTACCTTTACGCGTCTTTAATCGATTACTAAGCCTTCCTAGTAGTCTCCACCTACAATTAGGTAATATAAGATGAATATACTTCACCTTGAGAAAGACGGATAATTTAAAAAGCGAGAAAGACGGTAATTTTATTACCAATACGGATAGAGGAAGCTAAGAGGGGAAGAATAAGACGAACTTACGTGAATTCCGTCAAAGAACGAATGCGGTATGATGATTTTAAAATCGGATCAAAGAGGGTTTTAGGTTTTGGTGGTTTGATGAGGAAGAAGGAGATGTTGAGTTGTGAGGGAAAAATAGGTTATGAGGGAGTATAAGTAAAGGGTGAGTCGGAAAGTCAACGAAAGTCAAAGGCGGCTTAAAAGTCAAGAAAATTCAAGACACTTAAAATTCAAGAATCACGACTCAAAAGTCAAGAAAAGTCAAAGACGACTCAAAATTCAAGAAAAGTCAAACTCGACTCAAAATTCAAGAAAAGTCAAACTCGACTCAAAAGTCAAGAAAAGTCAAACTCGACTCAAAAGTCAAGAAAAGTCAAACTCGCCTTAAGACGGGATTTTCATGGAATCTCACAGAAATTCCAAATACGAACTCGGAAATTCTAAATTCGACTCGGAACATAAAATTGTAAATTAAAACTTAAATTTGCTGAAAAGATTTCGTAAAATATTTCTACTAGAAAAATAGGGTACATTTCCGGGTGTTACATAATTGTTGTTAGCTATGATAAGACTAACGCACACAATTACATGCATATGATATATCAATTAAAGCACATTGTCAAGTAAATACATGTCATTATCAAAACTATAAAATTGGTCCAACAAATTCCCTTTTTTGATGATGACAAGTCTCTTATGATTTCTCTTATGATTGTGACTAAGCATAGTTCCCCCTCAACAAAATACTACCAAAGTTATAGTAACATTGATCGCAAGAACATAACAACCTAACCAAAGTGATAACTTGAAAGACTTTAAGAGATAACGGGTCTTGACAAGCAGCAAGCTTAAGCAAAGACTCAAATCATATCATTTATTCCCCCTCTTGGCATCATTTAAAAGACAAGAACAAGAATAGAAAATGACTAGAATAACATACTCCAAGGCTAGAAATAGATATGCAAAATACGCAATACTTAACGATACATAGCAAGCAACATCAAGTACTAAATGTCAATTAAACTACGAACCACAATTAAAAGTAGTAATTCCAATGGAGCGAATATAGTGTAAGCCAAAATGGGCCGAATGGACATAAGTAGTTTAAGGACAAACAACCAAATAAAGATGACTAAATCAAGGCAAATTGGGTAGACGAGGGATAGAAGGGTCGATACAGCCGGGTCGGGTACGGTACTCAATGGTGTCAAGGCGATCAAAGCACTTCTTCACATGATTGGTTTGTGCGGTGACGCATGAATCAAAGTTCCTAACCTTCATGGATAAGGCCTCCGTCGCATCATAGATAGTGTGCATTCCATCTTCCATTTCTGCACCACTCTTCACCAAAGCATGTCACAACCCTCGCGAATGCGGAAATACAACATAACAAGCATGTGATTTATATAGCGGAAAATACGGTGATTTTAAAACTTTTTACATGCAAATAGAAAATACGAGGAATGTCAAATAATTACAAACTAAAATAGAATATACTACAAAGAGACGAAGTCTCTCAAAATGTTATCCAATATCAAAGTGATTAGCAAACTAGCTAAACAACGTCTAGAGGTGATTCATCCAGGCCAACGCCTGCTAGCTCACACCCGAACCAAAAATACCACAAGCAAAAAGCCATCCAATCAAGCAACCTGTTCATCCATGAAAAACATGAACGCCATAGTTAGTGGGGAGTAACTCCGGGTTCTCCCATCCATATCACAATAAACATACTTAAACGATAATACGAAAGTAGAAGCATTCATATATAAATATACATGTGAAATACGAGAAAGATAAATAGGCAATTCAATATATATGAAGATATAAGTACATGAAGTACAAAACCGTAACCATCATATTATAGATAGACTCGGGGAAAACACTCTTAGGCAACCATACGCTCACTAGGGCTTGCATCTCACCGTTAGCGGCATAAGTTTGATAAGATTGAGACTCGACAAACAAACCATGCCAAGTCATCCAAAGATCATATATAATCAATCATATAATCATCCATCCAAACGTACGAATACGTTGACAACATCTCTCACGGTAAATGACACGCACTAGCACCATGTACATGGCATGTATGATTCAAATCGCATCCACGGGATGACATTTCCCTGAACGCATACACAATTCAATACATTTCGTATATGTAGACTAATTTCCTCCCGCTAGGACGACGATATAAATATCCGGTCCTAGTCTAAACCTGGCCAGACTCTCGGAATAAACCATTTTCCAATTCAACAAGCGATGACATTTCGCATCCAAGACTCGGTCAATCATAGACGCCGAGTACCCCAAATTCGGTCAACCTTCACGAAAGAGGCTGAAAAGAGCACAAGCATCCTAACAAGCGGTACGCTACATGCAATGACACCACCTCGCAAGTATACAACATTTGACGGCCGGGTCGATCAACGCAAAGCGTTCGCCTCCCAACAACGTCGTCATATGCCCACTAACATATGCAATTAAGCAGTAAGGATACGCTCCCCGTTCCGACATTCCAGCCTTACGAACGAAGAGGTAGTCAGGGGAATGAGAGTACAAAGCACATATCAAAATGGTGCTCAAACCGTAAAATGTGTAAAAACCGACTCAAAGTGGGATATATGGAAAACCGTCACAAAACATGTGATACAAGCGAATGGAATATCATATATTCGAAACATTAATATTTAAAGTCATTACGTAAGTTTATACGATATACGAACCATCGGAAATATTATAAATGAAAAACATAAGTAAGAAATACAATTGGAAGTCAGCGTGTGCCAGTCGGTCAAGGGGACCGGCTGCCGGCTACCCGGCTGGCACCAATGTCATACCTGAAAACAATTGAATAAGCAGCGTGTCCCAGCCGGTCAAAGGGACCGGCTCCCGGCTACCCGGCTGGGACCAAAGTCACACGAGAAAATGAAGTCATATTGGTATGTGTCTCAGCCGGTCGGCTGACCGGCTGCCGGTCGGCCGGCTCAGACATGATGCATACTACAATTCTACGTAAACAACAATTCAACATCAATCACTCCCCAGCTGACCGGCTGCCGGTCGGCTGGCTGGGGTCTATTATGCACGAAATTCACTTGTTCATCCCAAACATCATACAACCAACAACAACTAACATCATAAATCATCAATTCTCATTATCAATTATCAACTAACAACAACTATCATCAACAACACAATTCCTATGATTACTAATCCTATTCTAAATACGATTACTAACATAGAAAACACATTAAAACACGTAAAGATATCGAGTAACCCTTCACCGTTACCTTTACGCGTCTTCCATCGATTTCTAAGTCTTCCTCCACTAGATAGTAATCCTTTACGGGGTCTTGGAGGTCTCCACCTAAACAAAGACGACAAAAGATGAATATAATTCACCTTTGAGAAAGACAGATAAATTGAAAAGTGAGAAAGACGGAAGTTTTTTACCAATTAAGATAGAGGACGATGAGAGGGAAAGATTAAGACGAAAATTAGCGGAATTGAGCAAGTAACGAAGGAGTAGTGACGATCTTGAGCTTGATCAAAAATGGAGTTTAGGTTTTGGTGGTTTGTTGAGGAAGAAGGAGTAAGTGGAAATGAAGGAAGGAGTTAGGGTTTATGAGGGGGATATAAGGAGGGTGAGTGGAAAAATATGGGAAAAGCCCATAAGCGCCTTAAGGCGTAACTCACTCGGAATCCCGAGTAAAGTCCGAAAACGAACTCGGATTTTCTTAATTAGACACGGAAAATTAAATTCTATACTCAATCTAAAATTTCGCTGAAAAGTATCTGTATAATATTTTAAAATACAAATAGGGTACATTTGCGGGTGTTACAATCACCCCACCTTTTAAAAAGTTTCGTCCTCGAAACTTGAGAGTAGAAAACAAAAGTATCAAAGACAAGAATCGGTTTTCAAAATTAACACGAAAGCTTTTACAAGGGAAACATTTATGAAATGATGTTCTTCTCGAAAATGGTTTAAGGAAATTTTTCATAAGTGCGAAACTTTATTTACGAATGACAAGAGTGCCCGTCGCGAACGAGTACTCTAGTTATCCAGATCAAATCAATGTCGAAATAGAGTAATCGAATATCAAAACAAGTGTTAGTAAGTGCAGGGCTAGTCACCAGACGTCTCCAATAATGAGTCCAAACATCCAACCAAACGCAAAATCCAAATATAAAAGTGAAAGAAATCCATTTTCTCCAAAAAGAAGGTAAAAAATCCATCTTTAGACTTCTTTGAAAAGTTAATTTAGAAATACAATATGGAAATTCGAAGGTTTTCTCAAAGATAAAATAAAAATAAGAAGACATTACACGTACATAGAGCGACTCGCACATCTCACACACAATTCAGGGTAACAAAATATATACAAAACACGCAAGAACGAAACAAATTGAATTCTTAGGGATAGGAAGATCACGATGAAGTCAGCAGGAAGATCTACAAGAATTCGACATCACTAACTCTACTAATAAACTAGTCCTCAAGAGAATGTAATTTACACAAGTTACACCTCAATATTTCAGTCATTAGATTCCTACTAAAACCTTTCATAATCGCGAGATTTCAAGCCAATAACCTAATTATTTAGATCCAATTAGTATCTACTAAAGTCCATCGACACGGTAGACTCCACAACTAACAATCCACATGAAAGATTCATTACGTACTCTAATCTTCTTAGTTTCATCAAAACTCTTACTAGAAACCATCAACAAAATATTTATATCTAGGGAAACATGTTCGCTAACAACCACAAGGTAAAGGGAGACTTACCATGAAAATCCCTTGATTCAATTTACTTCAAACTCATTATCCTAAATTTACAATGGCCTTTCTCATCCTCGAAAGTCAAAACACAATCAAAGCAACTAACATAATTATCTAAGATCCAACTAGCCTAATCCAAAGTCTCACGACAAGGGAAAATCCACAATCCATTATCGGTTAAAATGATTCTTTAATACGCCATAACATCCTTAATTCGATCATTACTACGCTCGAAGCCTCAAATATAAATAGTCACATTAGCAAACTATGGTGGTTATTAATCCTCAAGATAAATGGGTTCACCATTCTAACTCTATAATCCATAACAACTGGGCACTCACTATCCAAAGCTTGCAACGAACATTTCTCAATCTCAAACTATGATTTCTTAAGGATAAAAGAAAATTACTAATTACAAACCACAAATGACCAATTACTTGGCAATCAGACAACCATTCAAATCATCCAGTTCATCTAAAACTCAAAATGAATCAATTTTCATTTACGACAATACTCCTCAAACTTTGGTTACCGGCTTAAATTCCCTAAAGCAAAGTCTCTTTTAGAATCCACCAATTAGAGACATCAAATTCCCAAATGATATCCCAAGCCACCGTTATATACCCAACAACGACAAACGATTATCACGCTCAACTCGATTCCCAAAAATAGCACTATAATAGCAAGCTCAATAAATGAAGCCATCAAGATAGTACAATACCACCAACAGATTCATCCTAGGGTTTAAATCCTAATTCTATTCATGGTCAAAATCAACACGAAGATAGCTAACAACCCAATTATCTCACCAGAGGGAAGACAATGACACCATGAAACTGGAAGCGATAGGAAAATTTCGAGGGAAACACGAACGCGATAAGATGGGACGAAAATTAGAAGGACGCTAGAGGTAGGGAGCCAAAAGCTAGAAGTTGGATAGATATAGCTATGAAAATAGCCAAGCAAAGGAAAAGATAAGAGAAAACAATTTCCTAGGAATCAGGCTTAGTAGGAACTTGCATGAAAGGAAATGGAAAGGAATAATTGCACGAGTAAAAGGTTTAAAGATTTAATCCACAAAATTTCTATTTTCAAACTTAGGGTGATAGCAAAGCAACTCATCCCGATAACAAAGGTCTCTCACAAGGGACCATCGTACCACAAATCATCAAAGTAAGGTACACCTAGATTTAACAAATTGATTACAACCCAATTCATCCATCCTTTCATATAACACGGATTCCCAATTGCGGAATTGCAACTCAAGCATAGTAACATTCTCTCAACTCCAAAATTTGACACATTCCCAAAGGTTTCAAAAACAAAGAACTAACAAGGAATTCTTCATACTAATCTCTTTTCAACTCCTATGGCCCACAAGGTAGAACACCGAACAAAACGTCATTATCAACATCATAAGGCATCACCGACATATCCTATCTAATCAGATTCCACTCATGTCTATAATCCTTAAGTAACATGGTTTAATCAATCACGACGACTTACTACCTCAACCAAGTCTCTGATACCATGATATAAGATCATATTTTTCAATTCAAGAATTATAGCCAAGTACTTTTCCACCAAGCGTATACTCTAACACATACACTAGAATCCACAAGAAGTCACTTAGTCTCAAAAGCATTTTACACCTCAAGGTATCATCCAAATATTCTCACTTATAACAACTAGCTTCAATTTAGATATGATCCTCAAGACACTCTAATATTACTAAACTCCTAAGTTCAAAAGATTAAATCCCTACTAGGTTAAGAAGTCCTAGCCAACTCATTCAACTTTACACCATCAAATACCATGAATTATTCACACATGAGTCATGGCAAGCATCAAGCATTAAAATCATCAAACTTATCTTACCACATTTCCTCAGAGATACAACCAATCATCAATATGGGGTGAACTTAGATCTACACCATTTACCTAAAATCCCAAATTCATTATAACCAACACTAACATCCCACAAAGTTCAAAATTCTTCCGACAAGTATAATATACCACAAACAAATGGGTATGGCATCCACAAAAATGTTACATGAGTAAGGTAAGGATACCAATTGATAAGGAGGAGGGAAGTAACAATAGTAATCTCCAAGGGGAGAAGACGTTAGATGATAAAGAAGCACTTAGATAGAAGGGAGAGAGCATGATACATTAAGGACGAGAGAAATCATAAATGAGGAAGAAATACACTTCAATTAGGCTTGTCATTCTTCAATCTTCGATAGAGGATACATCTTCTAGGTAACACATGATCCACCTCAAGATGGTAGATATAAACAAACATAACATCACTCAACACAATCAATAAACAAGTTAGAACCTAACATACATCAAGTACACCAAAGACTACCACCTTAGGTCCTTAAGTCTACCCATCTCTCATTTATTATTTCAAGGTTAAGTAATTTAAGTTTAGGGTTCATGTGTGTGTGTCGAGAGCGTCTTAGGCTTTGATACCAACTATGACAACCCTCGCGAATGAGGAAATAAAACATAACAAGCATGTGATTTATATAGCGGAAAATACGGTGTTTTTAAAACTTTTTACATGCAAATAGAAAATACGAGGAATGTCAAATAATTACAAACTAAAATAGAATATACTACAAAGAGACGAAGTCTCTCAAAATGTTATCCAATATCAAAGTGATTAGCAAACTAGCTAAACAACGTCTAGAGGTGATTCATCCAGGCCAACGCCCGCTAGCTCACACCCGAACCCAAAATACCACAAGCAAAAAGCCATCCAATCAAGTAACCTGTTCATCCATGAAAAACATGAACGCCACAGTCAGTGGGGAGTAACTCCGAGTTCTCTCAGCCATATCACAATAAACATACTTAAACGGTAATACGAAAGTAGAAGCATGCATATATAAATATACATGTGAAATACGAGAAAGATAAATAGGCAATTCAATATATATGAAGATATAAGTACATGAAGTACAAAACCGTAACCATCATATTATAGATAGACTCGGGGAACACACTCTTAGGCAACCATACGCTCACTAGGGCTTGCATCTCACCGTTAGCGGCATAAGTTTGATAAGATTGAGACTCGACAAACAAATCATGCCAAGTCATCCAAAGATCACATATAATCAATCATATAATCATCCATCCAAACGTAAGAATACGTTGACAACATCTCTCACGGTAAATGACACGCATTAACACCGTGTACATGGCAAGTATGATTAAAATCGCATCCACGGGGTGACATTTCCCTGAACGCATACACGATTCCATACATTTCGTATATGTAGACTAATTTCCTCCCGGTAGGACGACGATATAAATATTCGTTCCTAGTCTAAACCTGGCCAGACTCTCGGAATAAACAATTTTCCGATTCGACAAGCGATGACATTTCGCATCCAAGACTCGGTCAATCATAGACGCCGAGTATCCCAAAATCGGTCAACCTTCACGAAAGAGGTGGAAAAGAGCACAAGCATCATAACAAGCGGTACGCTACATGTAATGACACCACCTCGAAAGTATACAACATTTGACGGCCGGGTCGATCAACGAAAAGCGTTCGCCTCCCAACAACGTCGTCATATGCCCACTAACACATGCAATTAAGCAGTATGGATACACTCCCTGTTCCGATATTCCAGCTTTACGAACGAAGAGGTAGCCAAGGGAATGAGAGTACAAAGCACATAACAAAATGGTGCTCAAACCGTAACATGTGTAAAAACCGACTCAAAGTGGGATATATGGAAAACCGTCACAAAACATGCGAGACAAGCGAATGGAATATCATATATTCGAAACATTAATATTTAAACTCATTACGTAAATTTATACGGTAGACGAACCATCGGAAATATTATAAATGAAAAACATAAGTAAGAAATACAATTGGAAGTCAGCGTGTGCCAACCGGTCAAGGGGGCCGGCTGCCGGCTACCCGGTTGGCACCAATATCATACCTGAAAAACAATTGAATAAGAAGCGTGTCCCAGCCGGTCAAAGGGACCGGCTCCCGGCTACCCGGCTGGGACCAAAGTCACACGAGAAAATGAAGTCATATTGGTATGTGTCTCAGCCGGTCGGCTGACCGGCTGCCGGGCCGGCTCAGACATGATGCATACTACAACTCTACGTAAACAACAATTCAACATCAGCCACTCCCTAGCTGACCGGCTGCCGGTCGGCTGGCTGGGGTGTATTATGCACGAAATTCACTTGTTCATCCCAAACATCATACAACCAACAACAACTAACATCATAAATCATCAATTCTCATTATCAATTATCAACTAACAACAACTATCATCAACAACACAATTCCTATGATTACTAATCCTATTCTAAATACGATTACTAACATAGAAAACACATTAAAACACGTAAAGATATCGAGTAACCCTTCACCGTTACCTTTACGCGTCTTCAATCAATTTCTAAGCCTTCCTCCACTAGATAGTAATCCTTAACGGGGTCTTGGAGGTCTCCACCTAAACAAAGACGACAAAAGATGAATATAATACACCTTTGAGAAAGACGGATAAATTGAAAAGTGATAAAGACGAAAATTTTATTACCAATTTAGATAGAGGACGATGAGAGGGAAAGATTAAGACAAAAATTAGCGGAATTGAGCAAGTAACGAAGGAGTAGTGACGATCTTGAGCTTGATCAAAAATGGAGTTTAGGTTTTGGTGGTTTGTTGAGGAAGAAGGAGTAAGTGGAAATGAAGGAAGGAGTTAGGGTTTATGAGGGGGATATAAGGAGGGTGAGTGGAAAAATATGGGAAAAGCCCATAAGCGCCTTAAGGCGTGACTCACTCGGAATCCCGAGTAAAGTCCGAAAACGAACTCGTATTTTCTAAATTAGACACGGAAAATTTAATTCTAGACTCAATCTAACATTTTGCTGAAAAGTATCCGTATAATATTTTTAAATTACAAATAGGGTACATTTGCGGGTGTTACAAAGCACCTCCTTGGCTAACCAAGAATTGCATCTGATCCCGTTGCCTAAATAACTCTTGTCGAATATCGACAACATTCCTCTCAGTTTTATCAAGGCAACCATCGATTCCCGTCATCCAACCCCTCAAATCATCACTCACAACCGACCCACCATGGTCACGGTTTGAGCTAGTACTCCCCAAGCCCACGGTTTTGACCACCTTGTCAACAACCTCATCGATTTTCTTGTCTTGCGAATCAAGGCGCTCCATAACCTTCCCCATAAACAAATCCAATTTTGTTTCAACCGCCAAAAATTAAAAATATTCTGGCTAACATCAACCGAACCAACCTTAGATTGAAAAACCAATTCCGGACCAAATGGCTCCATTTTCATAAATTTCAAGAAAGTATCATTCATATCGTCTTTTAAATTGACGCCATAACTAGTCGGATCAACAACCCCCTTAGCCTCAAGAACCCGAGACACCCACATGCCATAGGGTAAGTCTAGGGTCGTGTAGACCTTATATTCGGTCACTGAAAAGTTAGTTTGAGAAATTCGAGAAAAAACAAGAAAAGCAAGGTTCACACGGTTATCTTCTAGCCAATTCTTAACCACCATCATCTCATAACAAGCAATTTTATCCCATTCACCCCGACGCGGGACCACCGTATTCCATAAAATATTTAAGAGGAATTTCAATTTTGGGGATAAACTCCCCGCTAACACACAACTCGACAACGTAGCCCTATCATCAAAATTACACTTAACATTCAGTTTAGCCGTATCCGACAGCTTATCCCACGACGTACTCAGGTCTATTTTGGCTTCATCATCAGGAACCAAAAACAGAGTACAAAAGTCGTTGATAGAGACCGAAACTTCTCGGCCATTCACCGCGGCATGGAAAACTCCAGATTTCAAAGAAACGGAAGCATAAAATTGAATTACCTCAATGGGATTGATAGGACCCGAAAACCGAGACACATGCTCCCATTCTTGAAAGTTCAAGAAATCGTTGAAGAAATTTAAAGCTTGATATTTTTCACACCATACCTTCGGGAAATTACGACCACCATGAATACCATATTTTGCAACCCGGTTAACAAATTTTCGTTCTTCCTTTTTTAATCAAAGTTTGTCAAGACCGGATGCCATTTCTTAAGGGAAAAATTCACGAAATAGATGCTTTGTCCCTTCGATTTCCGTGATTTCTATTTCCTTACTAGCATCACTTTGTACCATATTCTTCCCCTTATTTAATCTACGCCTTTTGGTACCTTCAAGCACCGAGCCCGACTCAGTTTGGGTTAAAACAGGTGATTTTTGATGGGGTTGTGGTAATGGATTGGTAGACATGCAAGGTGTTTGAGTTTTGGAGTTTGGGATGTTGGTGTTTTTGATTGTGGACCGTGAGGAAGCCATTGTTGAGAGCTTGGTTTAATTTTTTTTTTTTTTTCGTGTGGGAGAAGGAAGATGGTGTTGGTGATGTGTGTTGATGGTGATGGTGATAGGTAATAATGAAGGGTAGGTTGGGGGGTTTGGGTTTTGTAGGGTAGCACGTGAAGCCGTGCACTACTCCTCCTATTTCCTTTTTTTTGAGTTTGGGTAGGATAGAAAAAGTAATCTAGGGTAAATATAGGAGAGATATGGAAAGGATACGATTAAGTAAATAAAAAGATATGGTAGAATAATATGGTTAGGAATTTCGGTCAAGGTGAAATACATGGGTAGAATTTTTGGTTGATTAGGAAATTGAATAAGATAAATTTTTGACAAATATGTGGTCCATAATTCAATATTCATAAAATACTTAATATGCACGCAAGATAATCACGTAAAATATATAATATTAAACACAAATATACTAACAATAGAATACACGAACACAGTCATATAATCTCGTCTTATTCTAACCAATCATGCAAGTTCGTAAAATAAATATGAAAATTTAATTGCTACCGATTAAACGAATTTCCAACCGCAAAATCTCAAAACGTCTTCTCCTTAACGCCTTTGTTAAAATGTCAGCCCATTGATTTTTAGCACTACAAAATTCTAGTTTAATGTTGCCCTTTTCTACATGGTCGCGTAAGAAATGATGTCATGTTTAGTACGAGAATGCTGAGCTGGATTCTTAGAAATACTAATAGCACTCGTATTATCACAAAATATAGGCATAAAACCAACATTTACACCATAGTGACATAGTTGTTGCTTTAACCAAAGTAACTGAGAACATATCAGTCCTGCAGCTATATACTCGGCTTCAGCAGTAGATAACGCAACAGAATTTTGCTTCTTTGAGCCCCAAATTATAATGCATGGTCCAACAAACGTAGCGAATCCAGAGATACTTTTTCTATCTAGAGAACATCCTGCATAATCCGCATCTGAATATCCTACTAGATCGAAATTACACTCAAGTGGATACCATAAGTATAAATTAGATGTACCAATTAAATATCTCAAGATACGTTTAACTGCAATCATATGTGACTCCTTAGGACACGATTGAAATCGAGCACAGACACATACACTAAACATAATGTCAGGTCTACTCGCAGTTAAATATAACAAAGAAACAATCATACCAC
The DNA here is from genome assembly GCA_022085475.1 of Heliosperma pusillum. Classification (NCBI taxonomy): domain Eukaryota; kingdom Viridiplantae; phylum Streptophyta; class Magnoliopsida; order Caryophyllales; family Caryophyllaceae; genus Heliosperma; species Heliosperma pusillum. The sequence goes on from JAIUZE010066897.1 coordinate 15,223, forward strand.
GACATGTAGTCTCATTGACACACTTACCATTTTCGTCTAAGGTCAACTTTTATCAGTTACCATAGGTGTGTCCATTGAGTGAGCGTTCTCCATACCAAATTTCCTGATTATCTCCTTGACATATTTCTGTAGGTGAATCTTTATACCTTCCTTAGTTTGTTGAATTTGCAATCCTAGGAAGAATTTTAATTCTCCCATCATGCTCATTTCAAACTCTGCGGTCATTAGATCTGAAAAGTACTTGCACAATTTATTGTTAGTACAACCAAAAATAATATCGTCTGCATAAATTTGAGCAACAAGTAAATCAGAACCCTCGGATCTGAGAAATAGAGTTTTGTCGACATATCCTCTTTTAAAATTTTTTTGTAATAGAAATATAGAAAATCTGTTGTACCATGCCATAGGCGCTTGTTTCGAGCCATATAAAGTTTTATCCAGTTTAAAAACATGGTTTTGAAATTTGTTATTTAAAAATCCGGGAGGTTGTTCAACAAAAACCTCTTCTTCCATGTGACAACCCTCGCGAATGCGGAAAATAAAAAAAACATACAAGCATGTGAATTTAAAAGCGGAAAATACGGTATTTTAAAAACTTTTATACATGCAAGTAGAAATATACGAGGAGTGTCAAATATTACAAACTAAAGTACAAAATACAACAAAGAGACGGAGTCTCTCAAAATGTTATAAATGTCAAAGTTTTTAGCAAACTAGCTAAAATCGTCTAGAGGTGTTTCAATCCAGGGACAACGCCCGCTAGCTCACACCCGAACCCAAAATATCAAGCAAAAAGCCATCCATGCAAGCAACCTGTTCATCCATGAAAAATATGAACGCCACAATCAGTGGGGAGTAACTCCGGGTTCTCCCAGCCATATCACATTAAACGTACATAGAAGGAAATACAAAAGCAGAAGCATGCATATATAGATATACATGTGAAATACGATAAGAATAGATAGGCAATTCGATATTTAATGATAAGGGCATATGGAATACAAATCCGAATCCATCATGTGATACAAAGACTCGGGGAAGACACTCTTAGGCAATCGAATACGCTCACTAGGGCTTACATCTCACCGTTAGCGGTATAAGTTTGATAAGATTGAGACTCGACAAACAAACCATGCCAAGTCATTCAATGATCAATCATATAATCATTCATCCAAACATAACGACACAATGACGACATCTCTCATGGTAAATGAAACGCACTAGCACCGTGTACATGGCAAGTATGATTAATAGGCATCCACGGGATAAAGACATTCCTTGAACGCATACACGATTCAATTCATTTCGTATATGTGGACTAATTTCCAACGGTAGGACGACGATAATAATACGGTCCTAGTCTAAATCTGGCCAGAATCCCGGAATCGCACTTTCCAGTTCGACATGCGATAAACATTTCGCATCCAAGACTCGGTCAATCAAAAGACGCCGAGTACCCCAAATTCGGTAGATAATTCACGAAAGAGGCGGAAAAGAGCTCAAGCCTCATAACAAGCGGTACGCTACATGCAAATAACATCATCTCGCAAGTACACAACATTTGACGGCCGGGTCGATCAACGCAATGCGTTCGCCTCCCAACAACGTCGTCGTATGCTCACTAACACATGCAATTAAGCAGTAGGATACATCCCCGTTCCGACATTCCAGTCTTACGAACGTGGAGGTAGCCAAGGGAATGAGAGTACAAAGCACATAACAAAATAGTGCTCAAACCGTAATGTTTGTAAAAACCGACTCAAAGTGGGATATAGCAAAAACCGTCACAAAACATGCGATACAAGCGAATGAAATATCATATATTCAAAACATTAATATTATAAGTCACTACGTAAAATTATATGAAAAACGAATCATGCGAACTATTATAAATTACGAGTTTAGAAAGCATAAGGAAATATACTCAACCGTGTTGCCGGCCGGTCAGAGGACCGGCGGCCGGTCACCCGGCATGCGCATCATGCCAAATCCAAAAATCACAAAGAAAAGGGCAGCGTGTTCCAGGCCGGTCTGGGGGCCGGCGGCCGGGCACCCGGCCGGGAGCATCACTATACACAAAAATCAAAGTTTCCTACTGATGTGTTCCCAGCCGGTGGGCAGACCGGCGGCCGATCACCCGGCTGGGAACCCCAGTTCACCCGTGAGCATTCTACACTTGATCAATCATTTTCAATTCTCATAATTAACTTCTAACAACTATCAATAATCAATAATCATCATCAACAATCATCAACTAACAACAATCATTATCAATAACACAATTCCTAAGCTTTCTAATCGTATTCTAAATACGAATTCTAACATAGAAATCATGTAAAACACGTAAATGATATCGAGTAACCCTTCACCGTTACCTTTATGCGTCTTTACTCTGCGTCAAGTTCCTCTTCAATTAAGAAATAGTCTTTGTCGGGATCTTGAAGGTCACCACCTACAAATAGTTAATAAAAGATGAATATTCTTCACCTTGAGAAAGACGGAAAGTTTGAAAAGCAAGAAAGACGGTAATTTTATGATCAATACGGATAGAGGAAGCAAAGAGGGGAAGAATAAGACGAACTTACGTGAATTTGAGCGAGAATTGAAAGACTTATGACGATTCTAAGCTTGGATCAAAATGGAGGCAAGGTTTTGGTTGATTTCTTAGTGAGGAAGAAAGTTTGAGTTGAGTGAAGGAGTGTTAGGTTATGAGGGAGTATGAGGTGTGTAAGTGGAAAAGTCAAGAAAAAGTCAAAGACGACTTAAGACGGGATTCACTTGAAATCTCGCGTAAAATCGAAATACGAACTCGGAAATTCTAAATTCGACACGGTAAATTTAATTCTAAACAAAAACTAAATTTCGCTGAAAAATATCCGTAAAATATTTTTACTATAAAAATAGGGTACAATAGCAGGTGTTACATTCCAAATATCCGTTAAGAAATGCAGTCTTAACGTCCATTTGGTTCAGTTTCATTCGTTTATGAGTGGCGAAGGCAATAAGCAGAAGAATAGCTTAAAGTGTTGCTACAGGTACAAATATTTCGTCATAATCAATCTCTTCCTGTTGATTATATCCTTGAACGACCAATCGAGCCTCATTACGAACTATAACTCCTGAGTCATCCAATTTATTTCTAAATACCCATCGAGTACCAATCACAGTTCGATTTTTAGGTCTTGGCACCAGATGCCAAACTTTATTACGTTTGAACTGTTGAAGCTCTTCTTGCATTGCTACAATCCAGTCGGATTCTGCAAGTGCTTCTTTGATGTTGGTAGGCTTTATGGTAGACAGAAAAGAATAGAATGAACAAAATTTATTTAATGTTCGTCTTGTTTGAACTCCCTTATTTCCTAGGATACTATCCATAGGATGAGAACTCTTATATTTTCATTTCTTAGAGTTCTTAGGCTCATCATCATCTAATAAACTCTCACATTCCTCAAATGATTCAGAAGCAGGATTGGTTCCCCCTGAGCTCGACTCCGGGGTTATAGTTAAAGTTGGCACAACTTTAGTTACAATATCTTGATCTGGGTCCAAAGTTATACCTTATCCTTATTTTAAGAAGAAACATTCGTATCATCAAGAATTGTCTCAGTTCTCTTTTCAAGATGACTTGCGGATTTATCAAGTTCATCATTGATTCCTTCAATAACTTCTTCATCGATTTTCGGTAAATCATCCTTAGTAAGGCAAAAATTGGGATCATCCATGTCTTCTTCTTCATTCTGTTCAACTTGTTCAGGCACATTATTTTCATCAAATACAACATGAACACTTTCTTCTATGCACAAAGTTCTTTTCTTAAAAACTTTATAAGCTTTTTTATGATTAGAATAACCAACAAACACAGCTTCGTCACTTCGTGGATAAAATTTGCATAAATTACTTTTTCGATTATTATGGACAAAACATTTACTACCAAAGCAACGAAGATGAGCTATATTGGCTTTTCTCCCTTTTAAAAGTTCATAGGGCTTTTAGCATCTGTAAGGAGGGAAAGGCCAGTTTCGACAATGTGACGATGTCTTCTTTCAGCGAAACCATTATGTTCAGGAGTATGTGGGGGAGGGGGGATGTAAGGTGATTAATAATTTAATATTGAGATGGTTTGTGAGTTTTATGAATTCTCAACCATTGTCGGAATGAAATTGACGAATTGTTTTATTGAAATATTTCTTAACAATTGCTCGAAGTTTGATAAAGATTGAGGTAGTGTCGGATTTATATTTAAGTGGGTAGAACCAAACATAATGAGTATAATGATCGATAAATACTACGTAATATTTGAAGGACTCGTTTGAGGTAATAAGGGACGTCCATACATCAGAGAAAACAAGGTCAAGAGGTGCGACGTATTGAAGAGTGGAAGTTGCAAAAGGGGGTTTGTGACTTTTATTTATATGACAGAAAATACAATGCTCGAAAATTAGAATGCGTAAATGAAACCTAGAATGAAAAAGTTGCTGAATTTTATTGGACCGATAACCAAGCCGATGATGCCGGGAGGAATGACCCGGAGCTAAGACAACAATTGCGTGAGGCAGAGTAGGTGACCAAGTGTACATGCTATCAATTAGCCAACCTTGAAGAAGGACCGCTCCTGTCTGAACATCATTAATAGAAAACGAATTGGGTAAGAAAGTAGCAGAGGCATTATTATCATAACAAAATTGAGTGATAGAGAAACAATTTCGAGGTATTATGGGGACGACTAAGTGTAGATACCTCAGTTCTACATCTTCTGCCAACCACCCAGTGATGAGTGAGCCGCCTGTTTAGTAAGCGAAATGATTTATTACAGTTCGTAAGTTTATCTTCAAGTGATAGATCAAACACTTGTGTCTACCCGTTGGTCGTCATCTACGCACCGGTACGGTCGTTTTGACAGTCATTAGAGTTCATTTGGAGTCCGGGTCAAAAACCGCTTCATTTTCTAGAAATCGTTTTAACATGCCGAGTCGGAACGCTCTACAATATTCTAGATATTTTATTAATATTTCAAATTCTATCTTTTGAATAAAATATACGGAGTATTTTGTATCTTTTAAAAAGGGAAGTATAGATCTACCATAATTCCGTAAATGAAACATAGAAATCTTTTTTTGGCAGAAGGAAACCTCTGGGGAAATAACGCAGCAGGTGTTGCGCCCCTTCGAAGGATCGAAGCTCCTGATGCGCCCCATTCCCAACCTGTTTTCTCTGTTTTCGAGATTAGTTTGAGTCGTTCCAAAACTCTTCATATTTTCTATTATAAAAGGAGAGCTATGTTCTCACTTTTAAGGCACGCGAGTGTTCCGCCCTTCTCTTCTCTCTTTGCATTCTAGACCTTGCTCTAAGCTTTTCGACATCTACGTGCTTGAACAATCGACCACGTAAGCTCAGATCTTTCTGGGTACCCGTCACGTTTGCATGACCGACCAATTTGACCACTACACAATCAATCAATCAACTAATTCAATCGATTTTTTTGTCCTTTAACGAGGGCACTTTATGCATACATTCGAGTTGAGCTATCGCTAAAACGTTAACTTAGTTAATATCTCGTTTCGTCAAACATGTAAATGTGACAGTGTAAATTACATAGTTTATTATTTTTTATTATTCTTTCAATTAATGTAAGATTCAAGTCATAAATTAAAAGTCGATTTTAATCAAAACATTTTTATAAAATTAAACCTTTTTAGCAGTGATCATGATGTCGGGAAGAATTGCAGCCGCAGCTGCGCCTTCTAGAATGATAGCAGCATCTGTTGCACGTCTTCCAGAGGCTGCCCTGCTTCTACTCTTCTTCTTCTTCTTCCTCTGGTTTCTGTAAACTCGTTCTTATTTTATTTTCTTTGTTTATAAACCGTGACTTGTATTTATGTTTCACATAAAGCATTTTGTTCTTGGCTTAGATCCCTAATAATTCAATATTAGTGGGTTTTCGTCTTTAAATCAAATTTGGGTTTTACAGGTTCGATTTGTTAAACCACTTCTACTCGACTTATAGGTCAATAATCAATCGTAAATATACAAAAGAATGTTAACTGCTCGCGATTCTGACTTCACAGTCAGAATTCAACTCAAGAAGATACGCAACAAACCATGCGCCTCTTCCAGAGGACGCAACTGTTACTGCGCCTGTTCTGGGTTGACTTATGTCCCTGAACTTCTGTTTTCGCCTTGACGTAGCTTTAATTACGTAATTAATTAACTAGTAGTCATATTATCGCTCCTAATCTGCCTTTTAGGTTTTCAAGTCTTTTCCTTTTCTTCAAATCTCCGTTTTGAGTATATTTCTGACGTAGATTCCGTAATGCATTGTAATCACATTTAGTCATTGTAATTGTATGATATCTTTGCCTTTCGTATGTAATTCATTCTAAATTCCCAGTTTTGACATAATTGAGTGTTAATTACATGTTCACCGACATAGTATAATTCACATGCTAGGATTAAAACATTGGATGTTGTATTGCAAGCATACAATCGATAGCATATCAAATACGAACGATTTCCCTAATAATTAATAGAGGCCGCTATCGAGGTGGGCGGGATTAAGTGTTCGATTAAAGAGATTCCTAATACGTACCCTCACCCCTTACTCGAGATCTCGGTGAACAACCAAGTTCATTGGCATCCACGAGAGTCATTTTAGACATATAAATGCTAAGGGTAAGGAGTTCTTAGTGTTCATGTCATTACTTTTTGTCTTGGCATGGCATGAAGTATTCAAACGGTTCCAATTTTCCATAACAATTGGTGGCGACTCGAAAAATGCGTATTTCTACGCTTGTCCATCTAAGTGCGCCTCTTCGTGGTTCCCAGTGTACCACAGTTCGGCAAGGATCACCAATCCGTGTATCACAGTTTGGAGACTCCGCTAGGGAATATACACTTACGTGTTACCCAGGGTGAAACTTGAACAAGGTTAAGGAATAGTTTGTACGAGACAGTTGTCGATTTTTCATTACTCGGCGTTCTTAGGTCGTTTTATTCGACCTTCCTAGGTTCAACCCAACCGTTTCGACCAATTGTCCTGTCCGGACGGTCCAAATTCTTATCTGGGCCCGAGGATGGATAGCGATTGACGTCAACTGATGATCACTATTTATATACATATTTTATGCTTCCCTTAGTTGCATTTAATTCGATTTACCGTCTTTCCTTGCTTGTCTCTATGCTATTTTAGCTAGAATATAGATTCTGCCGCTTCTGTTATGTTTTAATGTAGATTGGATGCATTTGGAGCTTTTTGAGTAGATATGGAGCGTGGCGGAGTAGGATCGTAGAAGGTTAGGCACGGGAATCGAGAAAGAAAGAGAAGAAATGAAGAAAATCGAAGAAACAAGGCTTTTGAAGAGCTGCTCGACCGAGCAGGCTAGCCTTGCTCGATCGAGTCGTAGTGACTGTTGCTCGATCGAGTAGAAGTCCCTTGCTCGATCGAGCAACCTATGTTTTCGGCGACTTTTTCATATTTTCCTAAACTTTGACCTAATTAATTGGACTTTTGTATTATAAAAAGAAAGCTCGTCTTTCATAATTAGACATGTTTTTCTTATGCTTTATGCTTTTTATGCTTTAATATTAGAAAACCTAATTTAGCTTTCGTTGCCTCTGGATTTTATTCATCAATGATGATTGTCTTTAGTTCAAGCTTCTAATCGGTATTCTTAAGCTTTCTTTGTTATTCAGTTAATTACCTTATAGTTCTTTAATTGTTCTTTGTTCATCCTTTCATTATTTTTAATCATGATTGCTTTATTCTTTATCGTTGTTATTAATATTGTCATGAGTAAATAAATTCCTTTCTAGGGTTGAAAGGGGATCTAGGATTGTTAGAAGGGGTAGATTAATTAATTGAATTGCAATTGCATGGTTATCGTTTGATTATCGTTTTAATTCTAGTTGCTTGATTACTGGCCAGGATTAATTAAATCGTCTCGCGAATTAGGATTGACACCGACCGGGTTAAGACTAAGATAGGCTACGATAACTGAATAGAACTCGTTTGATGATAGCGATCGCATGTTAAATTGTAGATCTAAAGGGCATAATTGAATCGACCGATCTTGTGACCTTAGATAACTTTATTGCATAATAATTGATTACTCCCTTATCCCTGAACAATAATCCTAGTGAACCTGTGACCCTAGACTTTTAATCTTATTTTTTTCAACCTTTTATTATTAGTTGTTATTGCTTATTATTATTTGTTATGATTAGTTGTTATTGTTATTGTTATTGTTATTATTTATTGTTGATTGCTTTTAATTTAGAACTCAAAATCAAAACCCCGAATTGTTACTATAGAGACGAACTTAGTTTAACAGATTAGAATACTACCGCCTCCCTGTGGATTCGATACCTTGCTTACCGCTGACTATTAGTTAGTTGTGATTTAGGTTTACTTTGATTAAGCTGACACGACTTTACCCTTATCAAATTTGGCGCCATTGCCGGGGAGGCAACAGTTTTCTGTTTGTTTCTACTTAGTTTGTCTTTCTTCGTCTCAGGGAACCTAAGTTCCTTGAGACCGTTCTCATCCTTTTCTTTAGTTTTTGTTTATGCCCAGGTGTTCTAGGTCCGTTCTCGTGCCCTACGATTCCGAACCAGAGAAGACTCTCCGAGCTAGACGAAACTTTTGGAAGGAAATTCAAGAAGCGGAAGACTTGAGTACGCTTGAAACAGTTTACGCCGAATTCGTCGCAGAAAAACCATCCTTAGAAGAGGATACACCTATTTCTGCACCTACTACAACCATGCCTACTCTCGCCAGCCATTCGGAGCCTACCGTTGCATCTATTCCCAAGGGATTTCAACTCCCTACTACGGGTAATAGTACTTTTGAGATTCGTCCATCTTATATCTCTTTGGTGGAGCGAAACATGTTTGGAGGGAGCCCTGCTGAGGATCCCGCTAAGCATATGGAGAAATTCACCAACTATTGTTGCTCTATTCCTTTAACGGGTGGGGTGACGCAAGATCAGATCAAGTTGGTGTTGTTTCCCTTTTCTCTACGAGACGGGGCATAAGATTGGTTGAGTGAGTTAGATATGGATGCACTTGGCATCACCGATTGGAATTCTTTGGCTCTTGCATTCTATAAAAGATACTTTCCGCCACAGAAAACCAATGCCATTCGAAGCCAAATCACAAGTTTCAAACAAGGTCCCAATAAGAACTTTAATGAGGCCTGGGTTCGCTTCAAAAAGTTTGTCAAGTCTGTTCCACATCATGGTTTTGATACTTGGTTCCTATGCAACCAGATTTATAATGGGTTATATGATGATCAGAGAACATTGCTCGATTCTCCTGCTAATGGGAGATTCCAAAATAACACTACTGATGCCAATGCTTGGAAGTTAATTGATGAGATGGCTACTCACACTGCTGAGTATGGTAATCCTAGGGGTAATGCGAGGAGAGGAGGTTCGGATAATGCCATTGTAGCTCAGTTGGAGGCATTAACTGCCAAAATTTCTGAGTTACAAACTTCAAAATCCTTGGAAAACAAACAAACGGTTCATGCCATGGTTCAACAAGAGCCAACCTGTGAAAGATGTGGTACTATGGGGCATAATGCGGTAGAGTGTATGAGTACGGTTGATCAAGTGCTTGCTTTTCAATCCTTTAAGCAAGGTTCACCGTACTCTAACTTTTACAATGAAAGGACAAGAGAGCATCCCAATTTCTCCTACCGAAGTCAGAATGTTCTTAATCCTACCCCACCACCACCTCAGCAACAAGGTTCATCTTATGTGATTCCTCAAAATCGCAATTTCCAAGGTAACTTTAACCGTTCCAATCAAGGAGGCCAAAACTTTCAACAACCTCCACCTCCACCACCTCCAAGTAATGACATGGCGGAATTGAAAGCCATGTTGCAGCAGAGTCTTATGATACAACAAAAGCAAGATGCTCAGATCTCACAATTGATAGCTCATAACAAGATGGTTGATACTCAAATTGCACAATTGGCAATTCAAAATCCACATAAACAACCGGTTAATCTTCCTCCTCAAGGACACCCTCCACATGAACAAGTCAATGCCATCACTTTGAGGAGTAGAACCCATTGATGCGAGTCGTTATACACCAAAAATAAAAGCCTAAGTCTACTAACTAAAGAAGATAGCGGAAGTAGGGTCGATCTCCACAGGGAGGAAACTAACTTACTGTAATCTAAATCTGCCAGTCACAATCTAGGGGGTTTTGAATTGGTTTTAAAACTAAACTAAATGAGATTTAAAAGAAGAGAAATAAAAGTAGAGATTAACACGAAATAAATCAGATAAAAGAGAAATATGCTAGGATTCGGTCCACTGTAATATCGGCATCTACGGGTCAACTAAAACAGTCAATCTATCAATAAGAAGGGCAATGGTTTTCTCCTCTCGGTCTCAAACCACCGTAGGGATTTTCCTAATTAAATCTCGTCCTCTTAGGAGTCACCTATCAACTCTAAGCAAGTCTTTCCCTTCCAGTCTCTCGATCCACGTCGGGGTTAACTACCTAGCCAGTCTCCTGCGTGCACTCATTCGACTAACCTCAGTTAAATTACTTAGATTGATTCTCATATTCAAGACTAACTAAAATAGTCTATCCTATCATGCCTCTACTACAGTTTTTCTCATCCTAAAATACAAGGGAATTAGCTACTCATGCTATTAATGAAGTTAATAAAGACGATTGAACATATGACATTAGACATGATATAATCGTAATTAACAAGCATACAAACAATACGCAGCAATTAAGAAAGGTAAACAGTAATCAAGATTAAAATAAAGATTAAGAATAAAGAAGAGAAAAGAGTTTACAGTCTTAGCAAAACCGGCGTAAAGAACAAATCTACGTCGACAATAAACCCAAGTGTAAACTTAAGGATTAATAAAGTTCAGAACTAATGTTTTATGCTAAGCAGATGCTAATAATTCCTCCTAATGAATTACGTAAATAAGAGTCTTATATAATGCATAACACGACTCTAAACCCTAATTAGTCTACGGACTTAAGGCCCGTGATAGATTCCACTCGATCGAGGGAAAATTCCCTTCGATCGAGGTCTTCATCTGAGAGTATCAGTCGATCGAGGTCTTCATCTGAGAGTATCAGTCGATCCAGGTCTTCTTCCGCTCGATCGACCAACTCGTCAACAGCTACCACTCGATCGAGGAAAGATATAGCTCGATCGAGGTCTTCCTTACTTCAACTCTCCTCAATCGACCAAAGGTATAGTCGATCGAGGACTTCTGGCATAGCATATAATGTGAGTCATGACTTTGGCTTCATTGTGAGCGGTCTCATGCTTTCCCATGCAAGAGCTTCCTTCCCGTTCCTTCCATTCTCCTAAATGCAAGCAAAGTGGACTGTTTCGGCTCGATTTCCGCTACTACGCAGCTTGTACCTACAAAATGGTAATGAAAGTACAAAGTAGCCAAATAGAGGCATATAGTGATATAATATCACCTAAATGACATAGAAATGCGTGCATAAATGGACTAAAAAGTTTATATAAAATACACGCATCAAACTTCCCCAAAACAAACCTTTGCTTGTCCTCAAGCAAACCAAATGCAGATATATGGAACTAAATGAACCTAGGGGAATGGAGTAAGTCTCAGAGCTAGCTACAAGTCAATGCTAAACAGTTTAATGCACTCATTCAATCGCTACAAAGCTTAATACGAAAGTGAACGAATTTGTACAATCTTGGAAATAAATTAGACTTTCGACCTTGCAAGACTCAACCAAATTCGGACTCTCACGGGTCACTCTTCTCTCATTAAGCAAATGGTAAGTAAATATGTATAAGAAAGAGAGAAGAAAATATAGTCACTCACCTAGACTACGACCGACACAACATGCATCGCTGACTAATATGAAAGATGATTCAAGCACCGTACACACGCATAACCACCGTTCAAGGACTATCACATGCCGAACATTTGCAAAAATATGGATATGTGAGGCTAATTGGTAAGAAAGGGCAAAACAATTAATGGAAACGTGAGGGTAGATAGCCAAGCTAGTTCCTAACAAGACCGTAATAGAACTCGTTCCATTCTTCCAACTATCAAAAATTAAGCTTGATGCCTTAACATAACTAGGCATATACAACACAAATCCCATGAAACACCTTGACAAATAATAATAAGCATAGGAGGTGTAGATAACAAAAACTTCAGCCAGCTATTTTTTCTCATTATACTTTTTCATTTTTTCATTTTCTTTCTTTTTCTTTTTCTTTCTTGGCTGATTGAGGGAAAAACCCCTCGATCGAGTGGAATATGTCACTCGATCGAGGCAACTTACATCAATATCTGCTCGATCGAGCTAAAGGCTGCTCGATCAAGGCACAATTACTCAACTCTCTTCTTTTTCTCGCAACTACCCACTCCAATTAATGAAAACGAGCCAAAAACTGACACAATGGTAAAATATACCTCGACTACTAAACTAGCTCGACAAAGGTAGGCTCAGTTTAGAATGTAGTTAAGGGCAACGACAGATATGGCTTTATGTGGAGTTAATGGGGTAAAATGAGGAAAAGGGAGATGTAAATATTCTCAAAACACGTAATACCGACCACAAACCCAATGCGTGCAGGCAATAAGAAATCAGAGTTCATACACAAGCAAATGACACGAGATGTGGGGAGTAACTACTCTCATTCCTAGATGAACTGGTCATAAATGTCACCAGTTATAGGCTCTAAAACTTAGAATATAAAAGTAGTTTACCAAAATGTTGAGTCAAGTCTAATAATCAAATTTAAATTCCAAGACAAAATTCAATAGTTCACTACTTCGATTTTACTAAGTAAGTCAAGAATGGTGCAAGGAATAGCATAGAATAGACTTGTAGTGCAATTTCATCACGAACAAGACTCCAATCCGACTCGACTGTATGCAAAGATAAACGTGATATTTTTTGATTTTTTCAAATTTTTTTTTCTAATTAACATGAATTGTAAACGTGAATGCAATACAAATGCAAATGCAGACGCAAAAGGATGCAAAACACCTCCCCAAACCAAAACAGACAATGTCCTCATTGGCTATAGCACAACAGCATATAAGGGAAAGGGAAACACAACCTAATTCATGTTCCTAATGGATGAAATATATATAAAGAATGAAAAAAACAATGAACAGATAAACTCACAAAACAAAGCTTCCCCAAACTAGCATCAAACTGGGGAGCTAACATCACCTCCTCCAATCAGTCTCCTCCGTCTCCACCCTATACGTCGGGTCCGTCTCCTCTTCCTGGGCGAGCCTCCTAGCTGCCAACTCCGCGCGCTCCCTCATGGCCCTCGGTGCCGGCGTCTCATCCTCTTCCTCTCCAGAAGAAGAGGAAGAAGAAGATGGTGAGGGATACCCACCCTCTGGGTATCTTTAGAACGAGGGATGAGGCCATCCATCTGGAATAGGACGTCCTCTGCGGATATGGTCCTCATAGATAGGGAACAAGGCCAAGGCCTGATCCCGTCGTATCTGTGTTATATCCCTGCGCATCTCAAGTAGCAAAGCATCACGACGCCCTTGGTCCATGACCTCAGGCGCCTCAAACAGGGGAGGACAAACAAAATTAGTCGGAAAAACCGACTCAGGAGGGGGAGTGGTGACAGGTGGGGGCGTGACAGTGGTCGCCCCAGCCTGTTGAGAACCCGACGGCTCTTCAACATCCCTCTGCGGGGAAGCTCTCTTCCTCTTCTTAGTGGAAGAGGAAGGTGTAGTATTGAAAGGTAGATGGTAAACAGGGGGAGGGGGTTTCACCCCTCTCGCAGTAGTGAGAGGTGAAAGAGAAGGTAATGTAGGGCAAGGTAAGACAACGGATGTGGAACCACATATCTTCCACACCCGACGCTCAGAGCCCGTCATCCAAGCAAAGGCAACCATGACAGGTATATCCAAGTCGACGCCAGGTCCTAGGCGCTGATGAGTCCTAGGGAAGTCTGAAAAAAGGTGGCGGCCGATCCTACTGACCAGACCGCCACAGACGACGGCGCTAGACACCCTAGACTCTAAGTTCTTCCAGTGAAGAGCCACTAAGTAAGCGATATTCAGGACAAACGGGGTACCGCTATCAACGTTCAGGTACCCTGCCAAAATAGCTAACTCAATGTTGTTGATGTTGTTGGGTTTTGGTCTAGCAAAAATTGACTCTCCTAAGAGTTGCAGAAAATAGCGCAGCGAGGGGTGGTCAACGTGGGCTACTCTACGAGTGTCGTAGGGTGTGTGAGAAAGGGCGGTCCAAACCTGGGTCAACAGCTTCGTGGGAGCTGCCAAAAGACCGTCAGTCGAAAGACCCAAAACCTCCCCAAACCTAGCTAAGGTCCACGAATGCGACTCATTAAAGAGTCGGAAGTGAATGCAAGCGCTAGTCGGTGAGGTAGCATACATATCGAACTGAAAAGAATAGGAACTGAAAAACTCAAGCGTAGGTACGCGATATGTATACTCCCTCACCGAGGCCAAACCCGACATCCCCGTTCCGTTAAGTAATAGGCAAACATCAGATAATAAACCTAGCTCCTGTAGGTTAGGACGGTGCAAAAAACGACTCAAATGGATAGGGGAGTCAAGTAAATAAGATAACCGTTTTCGGTGAATGCTAGAAACGAATTGTACCTCCCTAATCCGTGGGAGTGGCCCAAGGGACTCCACGCCAGATGGCTGACTAGCAGCCTTGAGGGCCTTTTGAAGTGCCAGTCCCCGAGTAGTAGCTAGCTTATGCGCGGCTAGCTGGCTGGATGGCAACGCCTTCTTGCTAGGAGCGAGTGATCAACTAGAAGGCGGAGCGACCTTAGTAGTGGTCACTGAAACAACGGTCTCAGTAGCGACCGTGACAGGAGTCTCAGTATACTCCGTGGAGCTCGTCTCAGCAGCGGTCGCAGTAGTGGTGACAGCAGTATCAGTCTAGACAGCGGCGGTCTCAGCAGTAGCGGAATGCGCTACAGTCGTCGTCTCAGCGACTACCTGGGGAACCGTGGACTGACTAGGGACTGAACTTGATGCCATAACTACAAAGAAATCAACAAGAATCAATCAATAACATCTAATTTACTAGATTAATCCTATAATCAATTTCTAACCCTAATTGAATCGGAAAAAGGGATAGGACTATGAATTAACTAGTAACAATAGGAAGGAGATGCTTACTTGTTGATGATTACCCAAAAAAAAATAGCAGTTAATTGGTTAAATTTGAGTAGGTCGAATTAGCAAACCCTAATTTCACGAAACTTCAAATAAATCGAAATTGAAGGTGAATAAGAAAGGGCTTTTCAATTAATTGCAAAAGTAAGGTATTGGGGCAAATGTAATTGGTAATTAATTTGGGTATTATCACTAATTGCAGGTAAGAAAGTGGAGGAAAATCGAAGGATGAGGAACAAGGAGGAATTAGGATCGAGTAAATTGAAAGAGGATCGAAGACTTCCCTTTTATAGGTAGGTTAGTTCGGTCGATCGAGTAGAATTTCTACTCGATCGAGAACTTCTGTCAGGCTGGACTGCTCGATCGAGTAGGTCTGATTTACTCGATCGAGTGGTTTCTTTTCTTGATCTTCAGGTTATTCGATCGTTTTGAATTCCCCTCAATCAATTCGAATTCTATTCGATCGAGCTTTTTGTTCTTCCCCAAGTCACTCGATGGAATGACAATGTACTCGATCGAGTGGTTTCTTTTCTTGATCTTCAGGTTATTCGATCGTTTTGAATTCCCCTCGATCAATTCGAATTCTATTCGATCGAGATTTTTGTTCTTCCCGAAGTCACTCGATCGAATGACAATGTACTCGATCGAATGGTTTTCCTATTTGCATAGCCTCCGACTTTTAGCAATTTGATTTCCGCTTCTTTTTCCTGCAAAAAATGATACAAAGCGATACCCAAAAAATACCAAAAATTGTCTAACAGGAAAAATAAATTGTTTATCTAAACTACGGATTATAGCGTAACGTCTAATCTAAATAAATAGTCTAATTGTCTAACGAAAACGCAATAAATTGTTATTTACAAATTGCACGGGGTTGCAAACCCGGCTAATAACCAATTAGTTCTGTGACAAGGCCACCGCCAGGCCTTTGACTTGCGGAATTACCCTCAGCTGCGGTAATTTCCGACTTCTTTTTCCACACATACGATAATTTCTTGGAGTTTAGCTCCACTTCTGAATCACTCGAGTATGTGCGAACTCCTTTGTCCTTCGTGGACTTCTTCTTTATGCCATCACGCGAACATGGCTCTCCCTTCTTCAGCTCCAATGCTACCTATCTACTACCTGTAAGGCAACAGACAACGGCACGTTCCTCCAATTCGCTCCCAAGCTGGGGCGGAGGTGTTACGGTAGCAATAGGAATATCACAGACATGAGCTATAGGCTCGATAGGAACCGAAGCTTTGTCATGTGTAAACAAATCAGGTGAAATATCAGCTAAGGGAAGCGCGTGATATGGTGAAACAAGCATGGGACCTTTACTAGCATGAGACTGAGTGAAAACTAGGTTCTCCCCCCCTATCTGAAAAGTCAATGTCCGTAACCCGACATCAATAACCGCTTGCGCAGTATGCAAGAACGGTCTTCCCAAAATGATGGGAGTGTGAGAATCCTCAGGTATGTCCAATACTATGAAGTCGACCGGTATAAAGAATCTCCCTATTTGCACAGGAACATCCTCAATGAATCCTAAAGGTCGGGACAAGGTCCTATCTGCCATTTGCACTGTCATGTTGGTACACTAAAGCTTGGTAAAGCCTAACCGTTTGGGTAAAGGCAAAGGTAAGACGCTAACACTAGCTCCTAGGTCACATAACGCGTTATCTATAACATAGGTACCTATATGACACGGTATAGAAAAGCTACCTGGGTCGGACAGTTTAGGTGGGCATTTGTTCTGGAGGAACGCGGAGCATTCCTCAGTCAAAGCTACAGTCTCTACAGTATCGACTGACCTCTTACGTAAAAGAATTTCACGCATAAATTTCAAGTAAGAGGGTACCTTTAATAAAAGATCTGCAAAAGGAACATTCACCTTAAGATCGCGTACAATGTCAGCAAACCGAGCAAATTCCTTCTCGACCTTAGCCTTTTTCAACCGACCAGGAAACGGAACTGGAATGTCAGGTTATCCACGTTGCGTATCCTTGACAATCGCGTTATTAATCATCCGCTTCCTTAACCCCTTCGATCGAGCTTCTCGCTCATTAGGCCTCATCGATCGAGTATCAATGTCACTCGATCGATCATTATTAGACTCAAATTGCTCGTTCGAGCAGAATCATCATTCAAACTACTCGATCGAGCAGCGGAATCCTCTCGATCGACCAACTGTCTATCTGATTCACTCGATCGACCAGCAATAACCTCTCGATCGAGTACTTTTTCCTTCAATTCATTCGTTCGACTAGAGCAAACTCCTCGATCGATTACAACATCAGCATCAGCCTTTGAAGCATCGGGATGCGCACCAGAGATATCAGCAATGGTACCAGCAGGACTGTCATAAGCGAGACCGCTTCTCAGAGTAATCATATTCAGTGTCCCCTTGTTCTTATCGGTCTGAGACGGTAACTGGCCAGGTTGCCTAGTCGATCTAGCTCCCGCCAATTGAGCAATCTGTGACTCCAAAAGCTTAATGGTAGCATTCTTTGCTTGATCATATTTGCTCAATTGGATAGCTAAAGCTTGTATCATCGACTTTAGCTCCCAAACTTCTGAAATTCCTCCAGATGAGGAACTACCTTGCTGTGAAGATTGGATTTTTTGGAATCCTTGCTTGTGCGGCGGTTGATACGTCGGCTGCTGTGGTGGAGGAGTAGGATTTAGGACATTCTGACTTGTTCATCTCAAATTGGGATAGATATTCCCCTGATTATAGTACCCACCCCCTTGACGGTATTGGTGAAAGGAACAAACTTGCTCCTTTTCTGCAAAACAATCTACAGCCGTGTGACCAGTTTCGCCACACCTTTCACAAGTAATCGCTTCATCTCGCTGCAGCAAATGAACCGTCTGCTGGTTATCTGCAGCCTGCTTTTCCCATTTGTCAAGTCTGGCATTCACTTTATCAAGTTTAGCATCCAGACCGTCAGAATCAACACTAGCTATTGTCCGTGTACCACTTTGCGGATTACCATATTCAGCACAATGGGTTGCCATCTCCTCAATCAATTTCCAATCCTTATCATCATCTATCTCCTTCTGGAATCTCCCGTTTGACGCGGCATCTAGAATAGCTCGATGATCATCATACAACCCGTTGTAAAAATGGTTGCATAGAAACCACTGTTTGAACCCATGGTGAGGAACTGATCTCACCAGCGTCTTAAATCGATCCCAGGACTCATAGAGATTTTCATGAACCGTTTGCTTGAAATTTGTAATCTGACCCCTCAAAGCATTTGTCCTCTGTGGTGGAAAATACTTCTTCTAGAAGGCCAGTGCAAGTGTAGTCCAGTCGGTAATACCCAGTTCTTCTCTATTCAGATTCTTCAACCAGTCTTTGGCATTGTCGGTAAGAGAAAAAGGAAACAAGGCCTCCTTCATCTTGTCTTGTGTCACCCCTTTAGAAACCGGAATAGAAGAGCAGTAATCAGCAAAGGTCTCCATATGCTTTCTCGGATCTTCCCCAGCCACACCCCTATACTTGTCCTGCTGAACAAGCTTGATATAAGATGGACGAAGATCAAAAGAAGTTCCATCTTCGTCCGTTGTAAGTTTGAATCCCTAAGGTATACATGCAGCGGTAGGCTCAGAGTGACTAGAAATGTTAGGCATCTTTGCTGGTACGGTAGTCTCAACAGTCGAATCTTCCTCGAAATTAAAACTGTCGAAGACGGATTCAGAAGTACTCAAGTCTTCCTCCTGAACAGTCTTATCTAACCCTCTCTTTCTGCGTAAGAAGGTTCTTTCGGGCTCTGGATCGGCTACCACTAACTCGAGCCTTTGGGACCTGCGCATACACAACTATAGAGAGAATAAATAAGAACAGTCTTAAGGAATTAGAAATTCCTTAAGACGAGACAGAAATAAATAGACAGAAAAATAAATTGCCTCCCCGGCAACGGCGCCAAAATTTGATGCGAGTCGTTATACACCAAAAATAAAAGCCTAAGTCTACTAACTAAAGAAGATAGCGGAAGTAGGGTCAATCTCCACAGGGAGAAAACTAACTAACTGTAATCTAAATCGACCAGTCACAATCTAGGGGGTTTTGAATTGGTTTTAAAACTAAACTAAATGAGATTTAAAAGAAGATAAATAAAAGTAGAGATTAACACGAAATAAATCAGATAAAAGAGAAATATGCTAGGATTCGGTCCACTGCAATATCGGCATCTACGGGTCAACTAAAACAGTCAATCTATCAATAAGAAGGGCAATGGTTTTCTCCTCTCGGTCTCAAACCACCCTAGGGATTTTCCTAATTAACTCTCGTCCTCTTAGGAGTCACCTATCAATTCTAAGCAAGTCTTTCCCTACCAATCTCTCGATCCAAGTCGGGGTTAACTACCTAGCCAGTCTCCTGCGTGCACTCATTCAACTAACCTCAATTAAATTACTTAGATTGATTCTCATATTCAAGACTAACTAAAATAGTCTATCATAGCATGCCTCTACTACAGTTTTCCTCATCCTAACATACAAGGGAATTAGCTACTCATGCTATTAATGATGTTAATAAAGACGATTGAACATATGACATTAGACATGATATAATCGTAATTAACAAGCATAAAAACAATACGCAGCAATTAAGAAAGGTAAACAGTAATCAAGATTAAAATAAAGATTAAGAATAAAGGAGAGAAAAGAGTTTACAGTCTTAGCAAATCCGGCGTAAAGAACAAATCTACGTCGACAATAAACCCGAGTGTAAACTTAAGGATTAATAAAGTTCAGAACTAATGTTTTATGCTAAGCAGATGCTAATACTTCCTCCTAATGAATTACGTAAATAAGAGTCTTATATAATGCATAACACGACTCTAAACCCTAATTAGTCTACGGACTTAAGGCCCGTGATAGATTCCACTCGATCGAGGGAAAATTCCCTTCGATCAAGGTCTTCATCTGAGAGTATCAGTCGATCGAGGTCTTCATCTGAGAGTATCAGTCGATCGAGGTCTTCTTCCGCTCGATCGACCAACTCGTCAACAGCTACCACTCGATCGAGCAAAGATATAGCTCGATCGAGGTCTTCCTTACTTCAACTCTCCTCGATCGACCAAAGGTATAGTCGATCGAGGACTTCTGGCATAGCATATAATGTGAGTCATGACTTTGGCTTCATTGTGAGCGGTCTCATGCTTTCCCATGCAAGAGCTTCCGTCCCGTTCCTTCCATTCTCCTAAATGCATGCAAAATGGGCTGTTTCGGCTCGGTTTCCGCTACTACGCAGCTTGTACCTACAAAATGGTAATGAAAGTACAAAGTAGCCAAATAGAGGCATATAGTGATTAATATCACCTAAATGACATAGAAATGCGTGCATAAATGGACTAAAAAGTCTATATAAAATACACGCATCACCCATTACAAAGGCCCTGAAATGATAAGGGATGAAACCAATGAAAGCTTGGAAGTTGCTGGTCAAAGTTTGAAAAACAGCGAAAAAGGGGCTGAAAATAAGGTTGCTCGATCAAGCAACCCTTGAAAAAGTTGAAAATGCTGCTCGAAAAGTTCCTGCAAGTTATTGTTCAAAAAAACTCGATCGAGCAACCTCTCTGCTCGATCGAGCAACCCTTGATCAGGATGACACGACTTCCAATTCATCTTTAAAAGCAAAAGAAGCCGAGCCAATTGTAATTAAACTTCCTTTTCCTCACCCCCAACATACATCCAAGCTCGATAAACAGTTTGGGAGGTTTATGGAGGTAGTGAAGAATTTGCAAATGAGTGTACCATTTACCGAGTTGATCACTCAAGTGCCGGCCTATGCAAAGTTTCTGAAGGATATATTGACAAGGAAGTGGTCCTTTAATGAAGGGGAGACGGTTGCATTTACTGAGGAATGCAGTGCTGTGTCGCAATCCAGATCACCACCTATGCTAAAGGATCCAGGGAGTTTTTCTATTCCTTGTAACATCGATTGCTTAGCTATAGATAAAACCCTTTGTGATTTAGGGGCTAGTGTTAGTGTTATGCCATTTTCTATATGCAAAACGCTTAATATGAGTCAACTTACTGTTACAACCATGACCTTACAAATGGCCGACCGTTCTATTAAACATCCTTTGGGGATTTTAGAAGACGTACCGGTTAGAGTAGGGAAGTTTTTCATACCAGTTGACTTTGTTGTCATAGATATGGCTGAGGACACCCAAACTCCTATCATCTTGGGACGACCATTCCTCCATACTGCGGGGGCGGTTATAGATGTTAAGAATGGGAGACTTACACTAACATTGGGGGATGACACTATCACTTTCAACCTAGATAAGGCAATGAAACACCCCATACTAGAAGAGACATGTCATAGGGTTGATATTGTGGATTTAACTATTGATGACTGTCTCCCTTTGCGTTTGGACAGGGATCCTCTGGAGATCGCCTTAATTTCCAGGAATGCTGAAGCTGGAAGCTCACGGAGTAAACTCAAGTCCAGATGGTCGGGACCATTCACAAAAATTGAGGTGAGCAAGTTTGGGTCGGTTACGCTACAAACCGACATGGGCGGAATTTTCAAAGTCAATGGTCAGCGCTTAAAGACCTATTACGATAGAGCATTTATAGGAGTGATAGAGGTCGTCGACCTTTTCACTCTTGGTAAACCACCATGACTTTGAGGTAACACGGTCGTGCGTGACCGATATAAACCAGCGCTAACCGGGAGGCAACCCGGTATTTACTTGTAATTCCTTTGTAAATTTTATTTTGATTAGCTTAGTTATTAATGTTATAGTTTAATTATATTTAGTTTGGATAGTTAGTATAGTTGTGCTTTATTGAGTGCGGTAAGGGAGCGATCTCACACTTTTATCGAGTTTTTGCAGCTAATAAACTTGGAAGTCGCTTTAATAATGAAGAAACGAAAAGAAAGAAAGAAGAAAAGAAGAGAAAACAAGTGAAGGACTTGATATTACTGGGTTGCTCGATCGAGCAACGTACCTGCTCGATCGAGTTTTCATGCACCCACAACATTAGCCAATTAAGCAAAGTGAAAATCTGGAATTTTTTGGGTTGCTCGATCGAGCAGGCTCCCCTTGCTCGATCGAGTCGCTCAGTTCATACCGGCTCTGAAGCCTTAAAACAGGTTTTTCCCCCAATTTCTTCTCATTCTTCTTCACTATTTCGCCCTCCTTCTTTCTCCATCACCCTTATTCTCTCAAATTACCTCCTTCAAACACCTTCTAATCATCAATTCATCATCAAGCTAGCATCAACAATCATCATTCTACTTGTTTTAAGTGCAATTTGTGAAGAAATTGGTATTCTTGCTCCCTTATTTTGCCCAAATCGTGAATCTAGGGTTTTCTTCTTATTTCTTCAATTTTGTGCTTCTAATTCATTGTTGTTGCTTTCTAGCTTTGTTATTTAGTAATTAATGACTATTACATTGCTAATTGCTCCGTCTTTCTTGCGTTTTAGACTCAAATTTGAATTTTTTTTGAGTTAGGGTTTGCCAATTTGTGTTTTGAGCATAGAGTTGTGTTTGTTGTGTTTTATTTACTTCAAATAGCCATGTCATAGGAATTAGCAAGCGTCGTAGAGAACCCCGTTTTGTTTGACAACCCGAAATAGAAGCGATTCCGAGTAATCCCACTTATCCTTGGATCAGTTTCACCACACAAGAACAACATGACCGCTTTGCCATGCTTATGAGTCATCCTATGGATCCTACTCATTGTGTGTGCCCCAAAGTTCTTGGTTTACTCGGTTTTGGTAATGCTATGTTTGATATGTTTAACCGAATTGGGTTTGGTGGGTTTGATGCTTTCAGTTCCTATGATTGGGACGAGACGAAAAAACGTGTGTCTTTTAGGTTGCTTAATCGGGATTTTGTGTTGTCCTATGCCGAATTGGAAAATCATTTGGGTCTTTCTCTAGGGGACGATGATGCTTTTATTGCTATTCCTTCCGGCTTTCAAGCCGTTGATTATATTTTTTTTTGCTGCTCGTGTTACTGTTCACAGTTATAAAAAAAAAAAAAAAAAAAAAATTTGTTTTTTTAAAATAAATGGCAGCAAAAGTTTTTTTTGTGTATTGGATTTTCGGTTTTTGTTATAAACCGAGAGAAAAGAAAGAAGAAAAAAAAAATTGGGACTGGTACTGTTCGGTACTGTTCGGTACTGTTCACGTGAACAGTGAAACAGTGAAACAGTGAAATTTTTTTTTTTTGTTTGTTTGTTTTTTTTTTTTTGGGCATTATAAAGATAATGCTTGTTTGTTTGTTATTGTGAAAAGGTTCACAATAATGATACCCGATTATTTTAAAAGGGTTTAAAATAAAATGGATTATGGAAGATTAAAATTGTTGTGGGCAATTAAGGAATTGTCACATAATTTTGATCGTATATAATGGTGGTTTGGATAATTAATCAACATAATTAATGAATTATGTTTTGTAGTATTAATTTATATAGTTGATGCATTTTATTTTTGTCGAATGAATGAATGAATGAATGGTTTGATTTACGTTTTTTGCAATTGGTTAAAAAATGTAATACCTAGTGTGGCTTTAGTTAATCATGTTTTCGTAATGATGAAAACATGGTTTGGTTGTAATTTTGAGATCTCGAATCTCCTTTTATTTTCTTTTAATTATGTTTTGGAATTAGAATGTAAATAGGTTTATTTTGTAATTTTAAATGTAATTTTAAGAAGACTAGAGACGGAGATCGGATGCTCACTCCCGCTACATGGACCAAGATGAGACAAAGTCAAGCTTCTCGGGTCCATAAGGATGGATTCCAAACTTGTATTTACTGTTTTTTTGGTAGATAGGCCACACTAGGACCGTTGTAATAGTTTACGTATTTTTCCATTCTTTTGTTTTTCATTCACATGTTAAATAACTGCATCATATTCCGCCTAAACCAAACCACCTAAAATGCATGAAAAATGTTTCATATAGTTTGAATTTTCATCATAGACATACAGATGTCACTCGTTCATAGGGCCATCACCTTAGTCTAAATCATTCACGAAATGCTAGAATTTGTTAACTTAAAATGAATTAAATTTAAGATGATGGGATCTTCCTCTAAAATGAAAATTGAGATTAGTCTTTATAGGAAAAACTTCTATGAACCCCTTCTTCGTCGGAAGTCATAATATGACCCCTTCTACGTTGGGTAAGTAGTGAATGTTGACCTATTTTATCTCAACATTATAGTACGAGTAATATCTCGGGATTATAATGGACTATAAGATAGAATTTAAAGAAATTTATCGACCGAGAATTCTAAAGGTAGAATTAGCCAAAAGGTTGGCTTATCAATTTACAGAAATTGAGTCTTGGGATCATTTATATAATTCTTGAGGGAGGTCAATTGTATAAATGCTTGAGTCATCGCATTAAACAGTTTTTGCATTAAGACTTAATTTTAAAACGATGAAACTTATCATATTCATTTTATTTTTCCACAGTTTTCGAATTCGTTATATACAGATATAACTGCTAAATAACAATATGGCTGGCCATACTGATGACCCAATGCCAAGTGCCACGCTCGAACGTGAATCCTGGCTTAAGATGTTCATGGACACTATGAATCAGTCCACGCGACTGAAGAATGATGGGTCAAACTTTGCGGACTGGGAGGCGACATTACGGAATGCTGCCATTGCTAACGGTAAGCTCAAGTACTTGACTGAGCCACTACCGCCAAACCCAGGCCCCAATGCAAGAGCAAATGAATCACTTGCTTATAGTGATTTCGTAATAGAGGCGGGTGCGATAAAGAACATACTCATCTTTTCAATGGAATCCAATTTTCAAAGACGATTCATTGCCCAGGGTACAAACAAGATTTTCACCACTCTCTCTAACGAGTTCTCGAAAGCTCCGAGGATCGTTAGCTATGAGTATACATGTCGCTTCTTTGAAGCGAAACTCCAGAAGGGCCAAGCGGTTAGCCCACACATTCTTGCTATGATCGAGAATGTCGAGAAGCTGGAGGCTCTTGGGTGTAAAATCGATGAGAAGATCATTATTGATCGTGTGCTCCATTCACTCATGATGGTTTTTTGGCCCGTTTCAGAGCAAATTACCATATGACTGATATGAAGAAAAGTCTTCATCAGCTCCACTCCCACTTCTCGTACAAATACCGAGTGATCTGAAATTGAGTGGGATCGTGAAACAGGACCTACACATATAAACACAAGGGTAGGGTAAGGGCAAGGCGTCAAGCTGCCTGCTTGTAGTGAAGCAAAATTTCAAAAAAGGCCAGGAAAGGTCAGATTGGGGGCCCCCCCTGGGTGGGAGCTATGCGGTCAGCTCACACGGCAAGACAAGAGCCAAAGATAACGTTGGAAGTGGCCACCCCTTGCCCAAGTCTGGGCATTGGAGGAGGACTACTACTGCCTCGTGGACCGTTGAGGACATAAAGCGCAGGCCGCGTCTCTCCCCTGTTGGTATTTCGTTCTTCTTTTATTCTAGATTAAGATCAACGCATTGCAAAGTTTCGGACGTGGGTATTAATACTGGTTTTGGTTTCTCATCTGTGCAAATCATTTTTGCCAAGGGCCTAAGAAACATCACACCTCTCCAAGGGGTGATGTGGACCTGCGAGTGGGGAATGGAGCAAGAGTAGCTGCCGTTTCAGTGGGAACATATGTAATCCAACTCCCGAGTGGATTTGAGTTATTTCTGAATAACTGTTACTATGTACCCAGTTTATCTAAAATCATTATTTCAGTTTCCGTACTTGATAAGGACGGCTTTTCGTTTGTAATAAAGGATAATAGCTGTATTTTCTCTTTAAACGAAATGATTTATGGTAAAGCTGTTTCCATGAATGGAATATATGTTTTAGATCAAACCACAGATATAATGCATGTGAGTGATAAGAAAGCAAAGGTTGGTGACAAAGATCAAACCTATCTATGGCATTGCCGTATGGGACACATAAATGAAAAACGCTTGAAAAAGCTCATTGATAATGGGACTATCTCCCCATTTGACTATGAATCTTTTGGCACGTGTGAATCATGTCTCATAGGCAAAATGACTCGAATTTCCTTCAAAGGTGTTGGAATGCGCGCTGCTGACCTATTAGGACTCATACATACGGATGTGTGTGGACCTATGTCAATCAACGCTAGAGATGGCTATAGGTATTTTATCACTTTCACGGACGATTTGAGTAGATATGGTTATGTCTACTTAATGAAGCATAAAAGTGAGTCCTTTGACAAGTTCAAGGAATTCCAGAATAAGGTTGAAAACCGACTGGATAGTGTGTCCGAACGTGTGTCCGAACGGAGGAATCGAACATTGCTTGATATGGTTCGATCCATGATGAGTCACACGGTTGTACCTGACTCATTATGGGGATACGCTCTATTGTCAGCTGCTCTAATTCTTAACCGAAGTCCGTCTAAAGCTGTAGACAAGACTCCATATGAATTATGGAAGGGAACGGTCCCTAACTTGTCCTTTATTCGGGTTTGGGGCTGTGAGGCTTATGTCAAATGGAGACCTGGCGATAAGCTCGGCCCACGATCGGTCAAGACATACTTTATTGGTTATCCAAAAGGAATGTTTGGTCATTACTTTTATTCGCCTACCGAACAACGTGTTTTTGTTGCGGCTAGTGCGAAGTTTCTAGAGAAAGAATTTCTCGAGAACAAGACGAGTGATAGAACCTTCGATCTGTCGGAGGTTCAAGAGCCAAAAACCGAGCAACCAATGGAGGAAACTGTTCCTTCATCATCGGCTGCGGTAAATATTCCTGAGGTACCCAGGAGGTCGGGTAGAGTCTCCATTCCTCCAGACAGATACATTGGTATGGTCGAGGAGAATGGGAGAGATGACGTTTTACTCCTAAAGAGGTTCAGCATGACCAACTCCAAGAAGGGGAACTTTCCAATGGTCTCTGGGATGCATTTGAGTAAAGCTCAGGCACCAAAGACATCGGAAGAGGTCGAGCGCATGAGTCGGATTCCTTATGCATCAGTTATAGGATCGATCATGTATGCCACGATATGCACATGTCCAGACGTGGCATATGCATTGAGTATGACAAGTCGTTACCAAGGCAATCCAGGTGAAACACACTGGATAGCTGTTAAGAATATCCTTAAGTACCTACGGAGGACTAAGGATTGGGTATTGACTTATGGAGGTGACACTGAGCTATGCGCAACCGGTTACGCAGATGCTAGCTTCCAAACGGATCGGGATGACTCGAAATCTCAGTCTGGATTCGTATTTACTCTTAATGGCGCTGCGGTCAGCTGGAAAAGCTCCAAGCAGAGTGTTATAGCAGATTCTACGAATGAGTCCGAGTACTATGCCGCTTCAGAGGCTGCAAAAGAAGCTATATGGATGCGTCAATTCTTACAAGGACTTGCCATAGTTTCTATTTCGAATGACCCGATCACCATCTATTGTGATAATAGAGGTGCCATCTTCCAGGCTAAGGAGCCTAAGTCTAGCAACAAATCTAGACATGTACTTCGGAAGGCTCACATGATCAGAGATTACGTGGAGCAAAAGGAGATAGTGATAGAAAAGATTGCTACGGATGATAACGTGTGCAGATCCTCTCACTAAACCATTGAGATATGATAAGCATGAAGGGCAGTTATTTCCATGGGAATCAAACGTGTTCCTGAGTTGTATTAGTGGTTTTATATGGATTAGACACCTGTATCTTTTTCATAAAACTATCTATGAAATCATCGTATTGTTTTATATTTTGTTTTTCATGTGGGTTGTACTGACAACATTGAACACCACAAAGTGAACTGAATTACATTATATTTGGTTTGGTCCGTAATCGCCTACATGAGCTGATAATTGGCAATTATTTTGTGACGTCGATTGATGGTGGGTTCAACGAGCCATAAGTCAAACTGTTGACTGATCGATCACAGATGCGGGTTATAATGATACTGCGCAAGACATTTTGTGACGACGTTATGGAGTCCTAAATGTTTCAGAACATTAGGTGTCAGGTCGTGGATAGGACATCCATAGTGTTCCTAGAGTCGATTCTTTTGACTATCGACTGTCTCTTGAGATAAAGGCAGTTTTTGGGTGACTTTGGTTTCTTTCTCATGGTTGACCGTAACAGGAGGCTAAGTAGATTTTCACTGGGTCATTTCCTACTGCGCTTGTATCTGCAAGATTCGAGTTGAAGAAAATATCCCACCTTTATCAGGATATGATATTTCTCAGGGCCACTCGAGGAGCTGTAACTGAAATGCATGGCCATGCTCGAATGAAGATTCGTTTATCAGTTAAGTTACTCTCTAGTCCGGGAAACCACTCTTGATACTGATCACTTGTAAACTACGACCTTTGTGTGAATACTGACTTGCAATTGGTTTTACATTGAGTGTGAGAATTTATTATGGATAATAGAAATCGGTTATCGCACATACACTGTACGGACAAGTGGGATATTTGTTTGAGCCAGTGGCCGCCACAGTAGTGCAATCACATAAATAGAATCTCTGTAGGTTTCCCCATGGTATACTTTGTATTGTAATCAGTTGATTAACGTTTATCGATAACGGTTGGCTTGCTAGATAAGTTTGACGTTATCGTCATACAGATGGCGGTGATCCACTGGTCCCTAAAAGTCACACCTAAAGGATGTGATTGAGAGATGTGATTATTTGAGAAAATAATCATATTGATGCCTTATTAAATGACTAAAAAGTTAGTCGGTGTTTTTGACTAAAAGGTTAGTCAATGTGATGATGATATAATTATTTAATAATGATTAAATAAATTTAGCTGAGACGAATTAACTGTAATTCGTAAATTGAATATAAAATGTTATATTTAATTGTTGTATATAATGTAAGCTAATTAAACAAACCGTTATAATTAATTGGAAAATTATAAATATACGGATATTTATAATTAATGATGTATTATAATGTCGGTCTTTGACTGATGACGATTATAATGTATTACATTATATTAGAAGCTAAAATGACCGGAAAAAGTGTCCAGATACACTCGGGTTTTTCGGTCCATGGGTAGTGGTTTTGAGGAGACAAAACTCCTCATAAAACACTATGCTTGCGGTGAGAACAAAGGAAATAAGAGAAAAATTCTAACCTAATTTTTACTCTCTCAACTTGTGCCTCCATCACACACTAAACACAAAAACCTAAAAAGTATACAGTAACTTTGAATCGATCTTTCTAGCAAAGGAGAAGGGCATATCTCGATCTATCTTGGGTGAGACAATTAGGAGGATATCTATTTTGATATCTGTTCTTAGGCCGATTTTGCTAAGGACCAAAGGTTTAATTCATTTTCTCTACATTTGTATCGTTTTCAAATCTATGACTTGCAATTTCATATTATATAATTTTGTTATAATCCTAAATTTTAAGGGGATGTAAACAGTTATTTCCCACAGTGCAACGCACTAGTAGAAAAAGTGTCATTGACATCGGTTTTTTAGGTCCATATACATCGGTTTTGGGCGATGTTTCTGGGGGCGTTGTTTATAGCATTTATAACAAAAACATCGGTTGTTAAACCGATGTTAATAGCGTTTAATTTACATCGGTTTCTATGACAAACCGATGTTAATAGCATCTAATTTACATCGATTTCTATCTAAAACCGATGTTAATAGCATTTAATTTACATCGGTTTTGGTGCAAAACCGATGTAAATATCTACCTTATTTACATCATTTATTGACTAAAACCGATGTAAATAAGAATTTCTTTAATTAAAAAAAAATTACATTTGAAGCATTGTTTTTAGGGGAAACGCTATAAATAAGACTGCAATCAATTAAAAAAAATACGTTTCTAAACCAATATTTAGGCAGTGTTTTGAACATAAATATTCTTATATCTACACATAAATAGGTACCTATAGAATACTTATGACTAACTAAATTATGATACTAACTACTAAGATACAAAATGTAATTGAAAAAAAACTTATATAACAGTGTAATACTCCTTGTTTTTTCCGTATATCTAAGCTCCTTCTAACTAGAAACATTGCGTCGAGTTTCCAGCTTGGGAAGGCTCACAGTTCATCATCAGTAGCAGCAATTTCTCTGTCTCGACAAGCTTCCCATCAGGCCTTGCTCGGGTCTTCTTCCTAGAGTTGTCAAATTGTAGTAAACAAGATAGATAAATAGGTTTAAAACTTAAATGTAGCTTTGATGAAATCAAAAGACATCCTGCCACAACTACTACTAAATATGGGAATAGAGCAAAGTTAACGAAAATCAGTAATTGAACCCACCACTTCTCAATCAAAACTCTGAAATATGGGAATAGATTCTGAAATTCGCCGAGGAGGACTAGCTCATTAATCATTAATGTACAAAATTCAAGAACGGAGCAAACTTATTATACGAAGTACCTAATTGCTAAAATCCTAACAAAAAGTTATATTGTGCTACACATGGTCTGATGGTCCACACCAATTAATCAAATGACCCAAATTCACACAACCAGAACCACAAAACTAATTCTAATTTTCTACTAGTATCAATCTATCATCATAATAAGAAAAACTCATCATATTCATATGATGTAGATATACCCAAAAAAATCATCAGTATAAAGCATACCTTTCGAAGATGGGTAATTTAAGCGTTAATGCATTCCTGCAGTAGACACAAAGAACTCTTCCAGATTCTTCCCTTGTTCTGCACAAAGACAAACCAAAAGAAGCAGTGGAATCTTAATCGTCTTAATTTTACAATACCGTAGTTCAAGAATAAACATTATATCACGGACTTAAATTTAGAAACTAACGGTCAGCAAATAGTATGTTCAACAAACAATGAAACAACAAAAAAAATGTGGCAATACAACAAGCAAACAACGAACCTATTTATAGAAGTTGGCTAGCTAACCTTACTCATAGTGTAAAGGTTGAAGTATCATCTCAATCTGACAAAAAAAAATCCAACCCAAACTTAATTCAGTTAATACAAGACATGACAGCATATATCAGCTATAGAAAATTTTAATTAGCTTAATTGTTTAAAATCTACAAGTCTACAACCCATTACAATCCAACTTTCAGGATATTGGATATCTAAATGAATAATAAACAAAACTCGGAAAAAATATTCAGAAACATGAACCTCATAGACTAACTTTCAGGACATTTGAGTTTTATATACCTCCCATATTTCTAATATTCAGTGCCAAATACTCATAACTGTCATGGCCTATTTTGGCTTTTCAAAAGTTCAGGCTGAGGCAAGAAGCGATAATGGAAGGTGGAGGGTAATCTGGTTGGATATGAAATGTCCTTTTCTATTCTAGATTACACAATTGCATATTTTACTAGCTCTTGTCAAACATCCTCGCATACCCATTTAAACAATCACTAATCAAACAAAGCTACGACTCACTACACTTCATTCTTAGCGAAAGTACCAGGATTGACGATAAATAACTACTGGTGATAAAGATGGCAAAAGCGGAAGAAGTATTAACTAATTGGGGGCATATATCATTATCACTTTGGACATGAGGCTGACCTTAAAGGTGAAAGGGTCCAAGTAACTTTTTAGAGTCAGCTTATAAAGATGTCAAAAGCAGAAAAAACCAAACGAGACGGTAAGAGCGATGAATAGATAAAAACCCTGAGACCCCTAAGTATGCGACCAGCATGCTCCCTAGTAGCTGACCTCTTGGTTTAATGGGATTTTAGCGGAGTAACACTCTGGCTAATGGGCTCACCATACACAATACCCTTGGGAACTGGTCTCTTCCTACCATTCGTGCTTACCCGAACACGGTAAAGGACATATGCCTGCCATTTTTCAGATAGATCACAAAACATCGCTCAAATTTCACCAAGTTTCATGCTCATTAGTATACATATCGAACACATAGATAATGAAATATACTTGAAGACCCAAATCAATTTTGATAACAAATGGAGAGTCAAAAATTGACTAACTAATACGGAATAACTCAAAATGTAAATCCGTCAATCTGTCATTTCTTAAAACCCTAATTGAAGAATCAAAACATAATCAACTAATACCTTGACATTTTGATTCAACTAATTCAAAGGTGAACACAATTGATTAATTATTAGTATAAGGTCAGCTAGATAGATAATTAGCAATAATTAAGGTAAAAACTTACCAATACGTGAGATTATAATCAGCAAAGAGATTGGCGACGCAAATAATCGCGGAGGAGAAGATGTTGCAGCATTAGAAGGTGTGGTGGTCGGAAATTAACCCTGCGATAGGCGAACTTGGTTGTACACAACGTGAAGAAAGGCGACTTTGGTGGTCGAGGGTGGTAGAAAAAATGGCAGTGGAGGGCGAGCGTGAAATTTCTATGAAAAGGCTAAGGGTTCTCAGAAATATGGAAAGGAGGCAATTAGGCAATTGAAGGGGTCGATTAGGTTTACTTTGGTAATTAGAGTTAAAGCTACATACGTAGTTGTGAGAAATGGAATCTTGTTACATCGGTTCATTAATTAATCGATGTACTGCAAATGTATCTGAATAATTTAACATCGGTTTTAATAAAACTGATGCAACTTAAAACAATTAACATCGAGTTTCATAAAACCGATGCTAATAGCTGATGTAAATAATAAAAGTTAAATAATAAACATCACTTGTATTTCAAAACTGATGTAAATAACTAAAGTTAGATCATTTACATCGTTTTTGTTAAGAACTGATGGTATTATGGCGATGTCAATGACACTATCCTTGTCTGAGGTTGTTTTTGCGTTTCTTTAGCCTCCTTTTGTTTGCTAGGAAGGACCTTAGTAAGTTAAATTCTCATGAGGTTTTGTTACTTGCTTCTACCCTCAACCCCAAGCATGAGAATGATTTTTATTTGCATCCGGCGGGTTTGGTGTGTTATGCTTTTTGGAGGGTCAATTCCCCTACCCAGCATTCTTTAGATTGTGGTGCCTTGGTCACTAGGTTGGCTAGGAGACTTACTGGGTTTGGGGGAGACCGTAGATACACACCAATGACCCTGCTTCATGTCCCTAGAGTAGACGAGGAGTACTTGCGCCACACCCTTTGCTGGATTAATGCGTTAGGAAACGCTAGATTTCAGTGGCGAGTACGTTGGCCAGTGGATAGCTCTTCCCGATACTGATAACCGTCTCCCTTCTACGGAGCGGTTGTCTACCCATGATCCTGAGACTGGACCTACCCCTCCCCCTCGTTCTTATGTGGTTCCACCTGAGATTGTTTTTTCGTTGGCCGAGAACCGTCGACCTCGTCGGCGGATCACTCCTTCTACCTTTACTCAGGCCACCACCACCCTGATTCCACACTTTGCACCCACCCCAGCTTCGTACCCTTACCCTCCACCTGCTTATTCCTATGATCCGGCTTTGGAGAGGGAGATTAGGATTCACCAAGGAATTAACAATGACTTGGTGATGAGGGGACTTTAGGAGAACCTTATGCGGACGGATCTTACTGCCACTGCTGGTTGGACTCCGCCGAGCTACTACCGAGGTCCGGGTGACGAGACAGGTGTGTTTGATAATTATGGGGTGATTCCTCAGCAGTTTTTCCAGGAGTTTAGTCACGATTATGGTTGCCTGGGTCGTTCTTGGTATACTCCTATCCGGCCGGATGCTCCAGTTGGTGGGTTTGGTGGCCCATTTCGGGCTTCTTCTTCTGGTGCTGCTCAGAGGGGAGATGATGATGATGATGATGATGATGATGATGGTGATGGTGATCAGGCGCAGTAGTGGCAGCTAATCACTACACCCCCATTTTGCAGCAGGTTTGGGGGAGGCTATGTTTCTATACAGCTGGTATTATCTATCCTTGTACTTTCTTTTATTGTATTTTCTTTTAGTTATTTCCCCTTTTCCCTTTGTTAGTTGTGTCCTTTAGGTTGCTGATGTTGGTTGTTGTGTGATTGATGTGTTGTTAGCGTCACAATGAGGACACCGTGACATTTAGGTTTGGGGGAGAGTCTTTATTTATGTTGTGTGTTTATTTTAATAAAAAAAAAATCATAAAAATTGAAAAATTTACAAAATCCAAAAACATGTTTTTATTAGGTCGAGTCTTGGTGAAATTGAATAACAATGATGATAGTTTGCATTGTTTTTGCATTTGAATCCCAAATAACATGCCCATGTACATTGTTTTGACTTAATATTTTTGAAAACAAAGCTCATAGTACAAGTCTTGACCGTTTTTGACATATCTTATGCTAATTAGATTTGGCAATTTTTGTTGGTAAACCTCTTAAAATTCTGAGGTCTATAGAGCTTCCTAGGTCAGGAACATCAATAAACTGGTCTCATTGTCTTTAGGCTTGAGTGTGGTACTCCTTGTGGAATATGTAACATCAAATTGCATAAGTGAGACATTCGTTTCTTGATACTATACGCGTTCGTCTGATAAGTACATGAGGAAAGGTGGTTCTTTTTGTTCAAATAAGCCTCACTTAGCCAAAAGACTTGATTTTATACCCTTATTATTGAGTTCTTTATGTTTAGTCTATTTGAGCCTTTGTAGCCTGTTTTATAACCCATCTAATAGCTACATTCCTAGAATTTGCCTACCTTATCGGGACAGTCGCAGTTGCATATTTTTCTTATCTACTTGTCTACTATGGTTGGGTCGGGATTTCAAAAAGAATATCAAATGAGTGTAGCAAGTATGTTGGCAATTGTATCATTTATTCCCTTTGTTGAGAAAAGTTGTGAACCAAAAAGAAAAAAAATATGTTGCTTCATTTAATTATTCAAGGGATAATGAAAGGGATTATACTAGAGTCTAATGCATATTTAGAGAGCAATTTCGATATCTCTCTTGCGTTGTCAAAGTTTAAGATGATTTCTCTAGTCGGGTGTTGGTTTGTGCTAGTCTTGTAGATTTGTTTTGGTAAGTGTCGCTGCGACTACCGGTCTTAGCCCCACATTCCCATACGTGCCTTGGCACAATCCACTTCTATACCTTCACCCATTAGCCTTCCTTGTTGTCCTGATTCATGTACTTTATAGCGAATGCGTATTAGTGGGGGAAATTACTATCACATTAGAATGCATGCATGTTTCATAAGTTGAGTGAGTGTTTCTATTTCTTTCTATCTTCACAAAACTCACCTTTACATAAACTTATGAGTGCTTCAGTAGAATCCGACAAATTGAGCCTTGCAAGATTGAAAGGTATTTGGTTTTTGTCTATACTACGGTATCATGTAAAATCTTTGAATATGAGCTGCGTTTTCTACTTTTGCATACCTTTCAATTTGTTTTATTGGTACAACTTAGTCATTACTTTGTTATGGATATGGATAGCTTGGGATTTGTTTGTGCTTTAACATTAACTTTGAGTTTTTCATTCACCATTTGTATGTTTGTCTTTGTATGTGTCGAGTGCTTTGCTTAGGGACAAGCAAAGGATTGGTATGGGGGATTTTGATGATCACTATTTATATACATATTTTATGCTTCCCTTAGTTGCATTTAATTCGATTTACCGTCTTTCCTTGCTTGTTTCTATGCTATTTAGGTAGAATATAGATTCTGCCGCTTCTGTTATGTTTTAATGCAGATTGGATGCATTTGGAGCTTTTTGAGTAGATATGGAGCGTGGCGGAGTAGGATCGTAGAAGGTTAGGCACGCGAATCGAGAAAGAAAGAGAAGAAATGAAGAAAATCGAAGAAACAAGGCTTTTGATGAGCTGCTCGACCTAGCAGGCTAGCCTTGCTCGATCGAGTCGTAGTGACTGTTGCTCGATCGAGCAGAAGTCCCTTGCTCGATCGAGCAACCTATGTTTTCGGCGACTTTTTCATATTTTCCTAAACTTTGACCTAATTAATTGGACTTTTGTATTATAAAAAGAAAGCTCGTCTTTCATAATTAGACATGCTTTTCTTATGCTTTATGCTTTTTATGCTTTAATATTAGAAAACCTAATTTAGCTTTCTTTGCCTCTGGATTTTATTCATCAAAGACGATTGTCTTTAGTTCAAGCTTCTAATCGGTATTCTTAATCTTTCTTTGTTATTCAGTTAATTACCTTCTAGTTCTTTAATTGTTCTTTGTTCATCCTTTCATTATTGTTAATCATGTTTGCTTTATTCTTTATCGTTGTTATTAATATTGTCATGAGTAGCTAAATTCCTTTCTAGGGTTGAAAGGGGATCTAGGATTGTTAGAAGGGGTAGATAAATTAATTGAATTGCAATTGCATGGTTATCGTTTGATTATCGTTTTAATTCTAGTTGCTTGATTACTGGCCAGGATTAATTAACTAGTCTCGCGAATTAGGATTGACACCAACCGGGTTAAGACTAAGATAGGCTACGATAATTGAATAGAACTCGTTTAATGATAGCGATCGCATGTTAAATTGTAGATCTAAAGGGCATAATTGAATCGACCGATCTTGTGACCTTAGATAACTTTATTGCATGATAATTGATTACTCCCTTATCCCTGAACAATAATCCTAGTGAACCTGTGACCCTAGACTTTTAATGTTATTGCTTTCAACCTTTTATTATTAGTTGTTATTGCTTATTTTTAGTTGTTATTATTAGTTGTTATTGTTATTGTTATTATTTATTGTTGATTGCTTTTAATTTAGAACTTAAAATCAAAATCCCGAATTGTTACTATAGAGACGAACTTAGTTTAACAGATTAGAATACTACCGCCTCCCTGTCGATTCGATACCTTGCTGACCGCTGGCTATTAGTTAGTTGTGATTTAGGTTTACTTTGATTAAGGTGACGCGACTTTACCCTTATCATCAACCATACCCCGGTACATATTTATGTTAGTATCAAGAGCTTTCACTACTCGAGGAATTGGACTAGGAACCGACCTTACTCATGTTTGGCACGGACCTCTCCACAAACCCGGGCTTAATTGCTTGGAATGGCAACCCACCCTTTAAGCCAAAACCATTTTAAATGCACTCAGCATACCGTTATAATGCCTGTATATATGTGTATAACCCATACGTGATCACCATTTTGTAAATAAAACCAAGACGAACTTTTCAAAATAAAACCCTTTTCGTCAAAACGGTAAAACATTTTCAAAGGTGGCCTAAAGTAGCGCAAGATAAGTCGAAACTCTGCCAAAATGTCAAGTCAAAATCCTCTTTTCCCACTTCAAGTCGACTTTCCTACAACCACACTACGGTCGTCTCGGACAAACATTTTAAATCTTGTCATTTTCAAAACTCACATAGCACAGTGGCACACTCCTACTTCACAAAGTTGAGTCATTTTTGAGTAAGTGTGCTAGAATGGTCGATCGTGTTTTGATCCGTCTTCGGTCTCTTACCTCAGTTTCCAAGATGATGGTAATTGGTCAAGCAAGTGTTCATCAACCCGAGCAAAACTCAAATGGTAATGATCTAGTCCTAGCTGCGCTCATCCGTCTCCAAAAAAAAGTTAAGACCAAGCTTATGCTCGCCTCAATGCCATTGAAGGCCGAATTGTTGCCGTAGAAACTAGGCTGCCTTTTGCAGACATTCTTGATCCTTGTGTGCATAATTACATTCCACCCTCTGTGGGACAACCAAAAGTCTATCCCCACCAGTTTTTACTGGAATTGAAAAGTAACTCCAATACTTGGAGGAGCAACTAATGTAACTCAAGGGAGATGACATCTACATGGAGAATAATCGCAAATATGAAGCGGTAAATACCCAATTGCCAACAAACTTCAACATCACTGACATCCCAAAGTTCAAGGGGCATGAGAACCCTTTGAATCATATTCGTGCTTTCAAATATTACATGTCTGTCAAAGGCATCAAACCTGAGATGATTCTAAGGATCTT
This sequence comes from Heliosperma pusillum, assembly GCA_022085475.1. NCBI lineage: Eukaryota > Viridiplantae > Streptophyta > Magnoliopsida > Caryophyllales > Caryophyllaceae > Heliosperma > Heliosperma pusillum. The sequence goes on from JAIUZE010066897.1 coordinate 53,163, forward strand.
TCCTTCATCTCTCGACATCATTCCTAAGCAGTGGTTCTATTCTCTGGAACATAAGAAAATTGCAACCTGAGATGATGCTGCAATTGAGTTCGTCAAGCAATACGCAGACAATGCTGAAATCCAAGTCAATATGCGTACTCTAGAGGATCTTACCCAAAATTAGAACTAAGGGTTCACCGATTTCCTATGTAGGTGGAGGAAGACTAGCACACATCTTGTTGAACGTCCAGATGTAGAGCTAAGTAGGTAGAGGCCGCTATCGAGGCGGGCGGGATTAGGTGTTCGATTAAAGAGCTTCCTAATACCTACCCTCACCCCTTACTCTAGATCTCTGTGAACATCCGTGTTCATTGGCATCCACGAGAGTCATTCTAGAAATAGAATGCTAAGGGTAACGAGTTCTTAGGTTCATGTCATTACTTTGTGTGTTGACATGGCATAAAGTATTCAGACGGTTCCAATTTCCATAAAAATTGGAGGCGACTCCACAAATGCGTATTTCTGCGCTTGTCCATCCAAGTGCGCCTCTACGTGGTTCCCCGTGTACCACAATTCGGCAAGGATCACCAATCCGTGTATCACACTAAGATATTGGAAAGAAAAAGGGGAACGACTAAAGGAGGGAAGAGAGAAATAACCAGTGTGAGTTATGGGCAAATACGAATCATCACCAATGACAAGGTCATCGGGTCCTTCATTGGCCGAGTGAAAGGATAGAGTGTTGAGGTCATTGGGAATGTGATGACATGCTCCGCTATCAACGGTCCATGACTGTCGTGGTTGATTGACAGCATGAGAGCCGCATGATTGACGAGTAGGAAAGACAGCATTTGGATATTGTTGCTGAAAGATGCGGCAATCAAAAGCAACTGGCCCACATTATCACAGAAGTGACAACGTCCCTTGTAGGGATTGGAGTAGGCATGGGTCTGGCTGTTGGATACGGTTTGGGTGTGGGGTACGGATTTTTCTGAGTGAGTGGATGAGTGTTTTTGATAATTGGATCGGTGATAGGACGCAACATAAGCATTGAACAGGAAATTTGTGGTGACGGGAGTTTGTTTGAGACGGAGTTCATGTAGAATTAACTTTTCGTGTAGGGCCTCAAATGAAACGGGAGAGTCCCTCGCATGAACAACTTCGATAACGGATTGATATTTATCTTGATTAAGGCCATTAAGGATTTTTGTGGTAATGTCGTCGATATCCATTGGATGCTCAAGTTGAGCGAGATCATCAGTGCAAACTTTGATATCCGTCATGTAATCGTTGTGGGAAATATTATCAAGACGGTCATTTATTTAAAGGCAAATGGCCACGGGAGGAGTTGGAAAAGGTATGGTTTAGAGTGGTCCAGGCCTCATTGGACGTGGTGTCGTTTACAATGAGACCAGCGATGGGAGAAGATAAGATACCGGTGAGGGCACCAAGGACGAGTTGGTCTTGACAATACCAAGTAGAGTATGCAGGATTCAGGGTTATGGTGGGTGTAGTGGCGGGCAAAATAGGTTGAGCAGTGACGGTTTTTGGTGGGGCAAGGTTCGTGCCATCAAGATAAGCAAATAATTGAAGGCCGTTCATGATGGCTCAAACTTGGAAACGCCACTAACGGAATGTCATTTTATTCTTAAGTTGGATACAATTAGCGAAGTTGACGAGGGTGAGAGGAGAGTTGGGTTCAACGACATTTGCTAGTTAGAGTTGATGGGCTGCCAATCTGCCATGATTGGAGAAGGAAATGAAACCGAGTGTGCGTGTATATGATTCGAGTTAGGGATAATATTTGATCATGACGATAGTTTTAGGCGACTGATACCATGTAAAGTATGAGAAGCTTTTTTATTGATTAATGTACTTAATGAGGTTACAAGCTACAGTATTTATACAAGAGATTGCTCTGTTACTATGTAAAGTATGGGAAGCTTTTGTATTGATTAATGTACTTAATGAGGTTACAATCTAGAGTATTTATACAAGAGATTGATAAGATTAGAATGCTAAACTACCAGCTAGATAGGTATTACAAAATAGGATACAATTGACTAAATACATTAACGATATTAGAAATAGTAGGAGTAGAAATAGGAGGGTCTTATGGTGTTTGTTGAAGCACTGGACTCGGTTGCTGAGCAATGTTAGTAGATGGATTATTAACTGATTTTATAGTATTGACAAAATTCAACTAATCTAATCTACCCGAATCTAAGACTCGGTTTTATTATAGTGAGACGGTCTTAAAATCTAGTCTAATAATCTAATCATAATATGAGTCTTCGTCCGTCACCCATTCTATCTCATCTTCTCTTCTATTTATACTCAAAGTTGGCTTGATTGTTGAGAAACTAACAAAGCGCGAACCTTACCAAGGGTCGGCCGGCTAGAGGTCGAGCCAGTGAGTGAAGCCGAGAACAGGTAACAAAAATGCGAGATTGGAAGATTTCGACCACCAGGCCAGTGGCCTGGAGGCTGATCGACCGGCTGGTGGCCCAACTAAGAACACGCGCTAAAGGTTGAATAAAGAAGGAGTCGAGTGGAGTATTGCTCTCCCAGCAGGCCGGCAGGCGGCCGATTTACCAGCTCGGGACCCATGCTTGTGGCTTCTTCAACGTAATGTAAGGAGAGCGAGGTGGCTGCTGTAGTGGCTGATGTTGGATTTTGAAAATGGAGATGTTGAGAAGATAGATCGCTGGTGAATGTCGAGAGTGACGGTGGACTTGGGTGTTGTTGCTGCTCATTTATGGCGGAGGTGGTATGATGTGTGGTGATAGTGTAGAGCTGGTGGTCAAGGTGGAATTCGGGACTTCTGATGGCGAGGGGGAAGCAGTGGTAATTGCTTCTGGGCAGCGGAGCCAAGCAACGGAGACAGATTTATGCAGGTGGTGATTCGAAGTGAATTGGGTGTTGAATTGGGTAGTTATAATTTGGCGGGAATGGTTAACGGATTAGGGTTAAGTATGAGAATTAGATGAGTATGTAATTTTAGTTTATGACTTGTGGTGGAAAAGTGGTCATGGGTCAAGTTTCACCTTGACTTTGCTTTCATTAACCCGTCATGATCCGATTTCTTGACTTATCTCTGTACCTAAAAAATCAAACAACGAAATTAATTCCAAAATCCCGATAACTATGTCTTATTTCGAATACTTTTAATAAAACTACTAACTTCTAATTTAATTAATAAAATGAGCTTTTTAACATTAAAAATAACATAAAATCGAGTCAAATAAAAGTCTAACTGTAGGGTAAAACGAGACTCAAATAATACTTATCACCTAGCCAGTTGCTGGGAAAAAATATTTTAAAGCATGGGACGATGATTACGAATGATTCTATAGTTGAAGTCTAAATTTGAGTCGAGTCTTAGGATTTCTCTCGTTATATATACTTTAATATTTTACTTTCTATTTGTAGTGAAAAACTGGAGTTTGTCCCATGAGACACGCGTCAAATTGATGTTAATATATGTTTCTTTAAGTCAATAAAAGTGCAATTTTCTATTCACATAATTTGTTCTCTCCCTCTTTTCTGTTTTTGTGACTAAAAGAATTGGTTTGAGACCTTTTAAAAATAATATTCCAAATCAATGTGATTGAACCCAAGTGATGTTCCATTTTGAGTGGTGAAGGACTCGAAGCTCCGTGACCATTTATTTACCTATTCCACATCTGAAAATAGAAACCTTACTCTACATTAGGGCTTAGGCGAGCTACTATTAGCAAGATTCTAGGACGAATCTAGACAATTTTTATGCTAAAGATCCACGATGGAAGGCAATTCCATTCCCCACAATAAACAAGCCATTTACAAAAAAGAGACCAACCCATTTATACATAGGTGTGTTAGATGACAAACCATTTACTCGATTCCACAATCCATTTACAAAAAAGACACTAACCCACTTATACATAGGGGTGTTATATGACAAACCCTTCACTCGATTCCGTACAATAGAAATAGAGCCAAAAGACAAAGTTGACAAGGTCGAAGTTATTCTAAAAAAGTTATCAAAATGCGAAAACCAAAGACATTCTTAAACCAAGGTTCAAAAATGAAAAATATGGACGAACTCAAAATCAAAACCTAAATCAAATGCCAAAATCAAATAGGCAAAACCCTAAAAGTCAAAATGCCAAATGGTCAGCACCAAAATCAGCCTTTCATACACCTTAAGTCTTTCTCAAGACTATTACAGAGAGATAAATAGGAATTTTAAGAATTTTATCAAGCTCATGTTATACCTAAACCTTTAGGGCCCAAACATAGAAAAATAAACCCGCATCAAATTACCTACCCATTTGTGCCCAGGCTACATCAAGCCCAAGACCCCTTTTTAGGACCACTTGATAAGCCATAACCTTGTTAAGCCTTAACTTCACAAAATAAGCTCAAGAGATTTTTTTTAATGAATACCTCTTATTACCAAGCACTACCTTCCAAAACATCCAAGCCATTTTTAACCTTAACCCTGTAACACCCCACGTTATTTGAAGAGGTCCATTGATAGGCTTAAATGACTAGTGCTTAAAAGGATTGAAAGTACTACTCATATCAACAAAGTGCACTTTCTTTTCTGGTCATCCATGCAAAAGAACTCAAAAGTCAAGCGTGCTTGACTGAGAGTAGTCTTAGGATGGGTGACCTCCTGGGAAGGTTCCCGGGATGTGCATGAGTGAGGACAAAATGCGCTGGAAAGGACCCGTGTTGATCTGTGGGCCATGTCCACAGCCTGGAGAGCTATCATGAGTGACCGCTCCCGACCCAAGGTTTGGGCCGGGGTGTTACAAATGGTATCAGAGCAACCCTGCGACCGTGTGGTGAGCCTGTGGTCGGGAGTACCCGGGTCACCCACCTAGCGGGGGAGGATTCTGGGTTAGCGGTTATGCTCCCAGGCGCAACGAGGACGTTGCGTTCTTCAAGTGGGGTGATTGTAACACCCCACGTTATTTGAAGAGGTCCATTGATAGGCTTATATGACTAGTGCTTAAAAGGATTGAAAGTACTACTCATATCAACAAAGTGCACTTTCTTTTCTGGTCATCCATGCAAAAGAACTCAAAAGTTAAGCGTGCTTGACTGAGAGTATTCTTGGGATGGGTGACCTCCTGGGAAGGTTCCCGGGATGCGCATGAGTGAGGACAAAATGCGCTGGAAAGGACCCGTGTTGATCTGTGGGCCATGTACACAGCCTGGAGAGCTATCATGAGTGACCGCTCCCGACCCAAGGTTTGGGTCAGGGTGTTACAACCCTAACACAGAGTTTTCGATACTTTGCTACATAGAATGAGACATGCCCAATCAATCATTAGGGTCCACTTTTGAGTTTACTCACATGAAAATGAAATTATTTATAAAATCAGCTCTTCGTTTTATGATCAAGCAAGAAACTCTCTCAAATAAATCTTTTGAGTCACGAATGGAATATAAACAGGTGGTACATTCGGAAAAGGCCCTAGCACTTGGCTTAGGCACATCCTCATGTTCAATTCATCTTCCCTAAAAATAGAATCCCGTTCAAGCAACAAAAGGCACAAATGTGTGAAAATCAATTCACACCATTTTCATGGCTACTTTAAGAAACCACGGGATTTTCTACCTCTACAGAATATACATCCTCATTTCAATCGACGTTATCGCCCTATTTTGGCTAAGGGTTCTTAGCCAAAGTTCGTCAATGTCATCCTGATGTCATAGCAAGTTAAAGTCTATTAGTCTGTCGTATTCATCCACATCGCGTCAGTCACGTGTCTGGGTTATGTCGAATTCTAAAAATATAATAAAACAAACTCCAAAACAAAACTTTAAACGATGTGCTTTTATGCTAATTGTTTACGTGCTAAGTGATTTTATGTTAATTGTTTATGTGTTGCAAGTGATATATATACTTGTGTGGCTACTAACCCTATAGATGATCGCACAAAACAAAGAGGAAAAGCTCAAACTAGGGGCTGAGTTCTAACGCTACCAATTTTTTGGTTTAATTTCTATCCTTACATTATTGTATTTTTAAACCTTATCTTATTTATCCTGACCTTATTTGGTTTCTAAACTCGCCAAATCCCCAAAGATTTCCAAGACTTTCTAGTCTAACTCTTTAAAGTTACTGGTGCTAAAAATCCCTTCTACCTTATTAAAGTTTCTACCCTACAACCTTTTCTTTGGGATGACAAGTTTATGCGGTGAATTCTCCCAAAATCTTTTCTTATGGCTGACGAGCTTCCTTACGTAGTCTAAGGGACTTAAAATTACCCTCCCCAATAGTCGACAGACTCAAAACTGTTCCCGGCGACAGGTCCTTGACTTAGACCCATAGAGTCGCCTCGCGTCGCCATAGCCTTCAGGTTGTAATCTTCAATTAACCTAAGGGTCATACTTTGACCTTTGCCTTGTCCAATCCTCAATCAAAGTGAGGGGCTCTGTAAACACTCGTGTCAGGACCTCCCAAGAACCACCCGGTGATGAATTGGACAACATGCTTAGCATATGTCACGTTTAAAAACAAATTCGTAGGACGATTAATAATGGGTAAATTTAACATTTGTGTCACCCGTTTAGTTATCATCTACCCTCTAACACGGTCGTTTCGACAATAATTCAGATCCAAGTGTAGGGGGAAAAATCATCTCCATTTTCGGGAAACTGTCTCGCATGAGACGGAATTTTCCCAAAATTACAAATAATTTTTTATTAGTATCTGAGTTCGTATATAATGCCGGACTACAAAAAACAATAAGATAAAACTCTATCTATTAAGCGGATTCCAAGGGAATTACGTGTTTTATGATCGAGCTAGAACAGTACCTTAGAAAAGACACAAAGCTTGTTGCGCCTCTTCTAAGGTGCGCAAAAAGTAATGTGCCTCTTCTAAGCAAGTGTCCAACACGGTTGGAGTTCGAGTCATACTCCGCACTTGTTTTTGCTATAAATAGAGGCCTTCGGTCTGCATAATTCAACACCAGATTTGACTTTCCTCCACTTATATTATCTCTCTTGCATATTCTTGACTTTGTTCCTACTTTTTTGGCAACTATATGCTAGATCATTTGATGAAGTTAGCTTGATTTTTGCCGCATTCCCGCTTCATTTGGATAGACTTACCAACTTGAACAATGCACATTAAATAATTTAAGCTAATTAATCCAACTTTTATAAAATCCTTGTTTTCAAGGCATTATCTTTACATACTCTCAATAACTCTAAAAATTGTCTTTTAGTCTACTCGTGACGCTAAACATGTAAGTCTGAGGGTGTAAACCCACCTTATATAATATTTTGTATTTACCTTACATTAATTTTACATATCTTTATGTTGCATAATCCACAAAAAATCCTCTTTTACTCTTTTAAAATCTCTTTTACGCAAACAGCGCCCCAAATTCTCCCTTGAAAAGAGTGCAGCATTTGTTGCGCGTCTTCTAAGGTGGGTATTATGGGTTGTTCACTCAAATCGCCTTTATTTTCGTCTTAAATCCCTAAAAGTCGATATTAGTTGGTTAATTTTGTAAATTTATTCATTGATTGCCTAATTATATCATTAGCACATTATTTCCAAGTAAAAGTCTCGACCTTTTCAAATCCTTTTCAAACTGTCGTCTAAATCTTCAGTAATCAATCTTGAATGGTTAGAATACATTTTAACACAATTTTTTTTTTATTCTATTTTCTCTTGTTATACACAGATTTATCATATAAATAGCCTTAAAAATCGAGTTCAGTTTAATAAACATAACGAAGCGGACAAATTCTGGAAACCAAGCCAGAATACACCTTTAGAAGGGACGCAGCCTCTGCTACGCCTTTTCTAAGGTTGTATTCCAGTCTCCCATCCTTTCTGCCAAGGCAGTTTGACGATGTCCTTAGAAAGGGTGCACCATGTATTGCGCCTCTTCTATGGTCATGTTTTCCCTGTTTCCCAATTGCCCAGACGTAGTCAGCCGTAAATAATACTAATAAACTATTAAACCGTATTATTGCCTGTTTTACGTAGTATTAGCCTTTAATAATTATTTCTAGCATTCATTTATTCATTCCTTATTTGTTCTTTAATTAACTCCCGTTTTCAAATCCATTTGTTTCGGGTATGTGCAACGTATTCATGTCGTTGTACATTCTATATAATTTCCATGTTTATTCTCTGTATGCAATCAATGTAAATGATTCAACTTCGACATTCAATTTTAACTGTCTAATTCAACCAACCAAGTAAATTCACTTGTTAGGATTAACACAATGTTTGCATTCATGTATATTTCAACGAATAAAGTTCAATGTAACGAATATAACTCCAATCATTAGTAGAGGCCGATATCGAGCTGGCGCGATTGGGTGTCTAATTAAAGGGCTTCGCAATACGTGTCCTTACCCCTTACTTGGAGTCTCTGCGAACATTCGTGTTCAACGAGAATTACGAGAGTCATTCTAGACATATCATGCTAAGGGGAGTATTCTTAGTGTCTATTTCACTTACGGTCTTGTCATACACATAAAGATTAAATCGTTTCCAGTTTTCACAATAACTTGGTGGCGACTCCTTCAAATGAAGGCTTGTTCGAACCTATTATCAATTTCAAAGCATTTCAAATTGGTTACAAACCTATGACGTGTTCCTTCACAAGGCTCCGTGGGCGGAGTGCCGCCGCAACGCGTTGGCGCGCGGGTGTCGTTTTCCACATATAGACAATGGATTAACAACACAAACCCGATCCAAACAATACAAAATACTAATTATAAATGCTAATTCCCTTCACCCTAGATAAATCAATACTCACAAATAATTATAAACAAACTATTCAATCTAATAGCAAACTAGTAATCTAAATGTTTAAGGGAGGATTATTATAATGAAAGACAAGTTCCTAAATCCTAATACAATATGTAAATGACGGAAGTTAGATAAGTTATCAAATTAAGAGTGTGGTATTAAAGAGGAGGTGAGAAGACGGAGCGTCGCGCCTTGTTGCTGCCACCATGGGCACTCGGAATTAGCCACCCTGATCGGGGATGCATATGGGAAGGTCAAGGGCTTAAATTCTTCACGTACATGTAAGAAACAGCTACCCCAAGCACCCGGGTTTAGCCAACTGATCATGGACATAGTTGTCTCTCTCCAGAAAAGTATGTCTCACTCCAGATAAGTTTATCTCGCTCTAGACAACGTCATCTTGCTCTAGACAGGGCCATCTCGCTCCACACCATACCCTTTTGCTCTAGACGAGGTCTTCTGGCTCCAGACATAGTCCATCTCGACCAAGGCACACTCCCCATGGCATAGGGATTGTTAAACTTGATCAGGGACGCGGATAATGACATTTAAACATGAATTCCATATTATAATTAACATGATTTTGACCCCAAGGTATGGGGGTCAATACTTGGGGTCGCAGACGGTATTTGACAAAGCATATGAAAACTGTTGTAACTTATTCATACGATATCTGAATTGCTCGAAACTTGTTCCCCTTTACTCGGAACTTATTCGTTTCACATTAGGACTTCCATATGACCATGGCACGCCCTCAAAATCACATGTCTAATGGTAACCTGTATCCTCGTCTTGCTCGGTTTTCATGCATGTATAGGAATTTGACGTAGAAAAAGTCAAAATCCTACAAATAACAATAGAACACAAGAAATACCTGCAAGACGTAATTAGCTTATAAAATCGCTCCCAAGGGCGGATAAAAAATATAAAACGGAACTAAAATGAGGGAGGAAAAGTATATAAATATTAGACACGTCATTCCCTAGTACTCCTTTTAAGAAGCTCATGTACACCTTAGTTCTCATTTTGCCTAGGTTCCTGAACTATACATTAACCACGTCATTCACGTCAACACTTAGGTTGAAACTCTCGAAGGCAACTTTAAGACATAAAGTAAAGCCTGCTCAACTTGCATCTCATCCTTTTGAGCTTATGCCGATTCGTCAATATCGTGAAACTCATCAAAATCTATTTTTACACCATGACTTCTTTTGTCAATGAATTCCTTTTCCAAAAACGTTTCACCTCTAGACACAAACACTTTGTGTTAAGAAGGGTGGTAAAAATATTAACCCATAGCCTCCTTTAGATGACCAACAAACCAACACATATTAGACTTCGCATCAAGCTTGTGTGACTGCGGTCGAGTGGGTCGTACTCCGATTGCTGGGTACTCGGTCGAGTGGGTCGTACTCGATCGAGTATGTCGGGTGCGTGACTTAGGCGGGCTTTTTCCTAAGCGGCACACGACCGATAAAGCAAAGCACTTGGTTAAGTATCGTGTACTCGGCCGAATGTCTTTCATACTCGGTCGAGTGTCCAGGGCGGGTTCCTGTTTTTGCGCGGTTTGATTAAGGCGATTACGGGTTATAATATTATATTCGACGGCTTCTTAATCATTTCGCATTACCCAAATCACATATCTAATGACCCTTAATCACTATATATCTCCCAGCAAGGATTATTGTTGTTAACCTTTCAGAATCTTCCTTTTCCGCATCAATCGTACTAGTGAGGACTTCGTAGAAGAGCAGTTCTAACTTCCCTTGTTACTTTTGTTGTTGAATCGGTAGTGCTATTTGAGGTAGGGTTTCCCTACTTAGTACGATTATGTTTGGTGTTGTTATTATGATTGACTATGAGATGCATGAAATGCATGAGATGCTGATATGATGAATGTGGTTGTTGGATTGCGATTGTATACTGTGAACCATGTCGAAAGAAGGTTTCGCCCCCATCTTTCGCCTCTTGTGACTCCCGTCACAAGGGGGATGTTGTGATGCACGGTTTTCGCGATCCTTTCCAAAACTGTGGTAGACGGGATACCACAGATGAAGAAACGAGGGACAAGCGTGAAAACACGCATTTGTGGAGTCGCTACCAAATTTTGTGGGAATTTGGAACCGTTCGAATACTTTATGTCATGTCAAGACACAAAGTGATGACATGAACACTAAATAACTCGTTACTCTGAGAATTCTATGTCTAGAATGACTCTTGTGAATGCCAATGAACACGGATGTTCACAGAGATCTGGAGTAAGGGGTGAGGGTACGTATTAGGAACTTCTTTTGATCGAAAAACTAATCCTGACTACAGATGTGCATATTAATGAACTCGGTTAACTTATTGCGATGAGTGGGGATTTTGATGTCCAGTGTTTCGGTCTGGCATCGGTGGGGGTGGGTTAGCTGTTGAAATGGCAACCCCGACTACTCGTTACGATGAGAGCCACTTGTGTTACCGAAGATTGGATGTGGTGGTATTTTTTTTAAGATACTTGTGGTGTTACTGTTGTCATTGATTGTTACTGTTGCATAATTGTACTGACCCCGTCTCTGTTTTTAAAAACTGCGTGATCAATTAGGGAATGGTGAGCAGAACTTTAGCCGGGAACATTATCTGAGCTTGCTTGAGGGTTGGCTTAGACGTTGTGCGATGATGATCACAGTATCTTCCGCCGAGTCTTTTTTTGTTGAGTTTTAGACAATTTGGATTTGAGTTTCAGTTTTATACATTTTTGGATTTTTTGGGATTATTGTAATCACGTTAAACAATGTTTACTTTAATAAAAGTTTCCTCATGCTCTATTTGATATGTACGACCTCGGGTAACCGAGAGGGTAGCACTCCAATTTGCTAAGGTAGGGTCTTTGTAAGGTACGTTGGTATATTGAGATGTTACAAAGTGGTATCAGAGTGGCGAGTTTGGAACCTAAAACCAATGAACGTAGGGTTTCTAATTAAAATTATCCCGGGTAGGAGTTGTCTGGTGCTACCGCAAAGATTTGTGAGACGTCCTGAAATTGCACTATTTCCCTTGCAACTTCTAGTCGGTAACTACGGAGATATGACTGGGGTTTTCTTGTATGTTGTGTATTGTGTTGTGTATGTCCTTTTGATGAGAATGTTAAGTGAAGTGATTGATCACGAATGGTATATGTGGAGATTGAGACGGAGTATTGTGACATGAAGAAATAGCATGTTGGAATGGAGTTGATGTGTCGATTATTATTGTTATATGCGCTTATAAACATGAGAGTTAGGATGTATGATATGTGTATATAGATCGAAATATTGGGATGAGGCTGATTTTGCATGACTCGGCCGAGTGGAGCACGAAACTTGACCAAGTGCGGGAGACAGTACTTCTGGGATGGCTACTGGAATTTTGTGCAAGGGCGAGTAAAATTGAGCACTCGACTGATTTGTTTTTGTAACACCCACATCTACCAAATAGCCTTACCAAGACCTACCTTTGTAAATAGAGATGCTACCATCTCAGTTGACCGAGTTAGTACATATCAAGTGGCCAATAAAGATGCAATATTTATTAAAAGCAAAGTTTAAAGTGATGACAACATCGTCTTAAACCAAGCAAAGAAACAAAGTCTTAAACTAAATAATATAAGTCCAATAGTTATGACGCGGCGGAAGCTAAGACTCATCATCAACGGCATTCCCCTATATCCTACGCATGCTCAAAGAAATACCTTCTAAACTTCTGCTCACCATTCTCCAATGGATCACGGCAGTTTTGAAAACAGAAAAGGGGTCAGTACCATCATACATCAATCAATGTATAAACCAACAAAAACAATCATCCCGGAACATTAATATACACATCCCCGCTCGTGGCCACGAGAGGTGAACTCGGGGTGTGAAACCGTCTCCCGATCGGACCACCAAAATAGAACCCTGAATCATCACAACACCCTCGCAACCACTATCACCGTCATCATCATCAATAATCAAGGTCACAACATCATAAACATCAATCATTACCAACAATATCATCAACAACAATCATTACCAACAATAACATCATCAATTAACATATGATAGTACTGAGTAGGGAAACCCTACCTCAAAGAAAATCCGCAATAATGGAAAGCAAGCAAGACTAGAATCCATCCTCTATGAATTCCTCCCCCTAACAATTATACAATTAATCTAAACAAACAATTTATCTTAATTACTTAATTTTCAACCTTAATTCCGATTAGGGTTCCAATAATCTATCCCACAACTTTAATTAAACTAGAGATTAAGACACATACAACGACGATTGATGCAAAGGATGACTCCGACGATCAACAATGACAATCCCAAGCTTTAATGATGAACTAGGATGATTAGGGGAAGATTAGAGAGTGCTTAAGAAGGTTTTAAGGATTTTACAATGAGTTTTTAAGTCACAGATTATACATAATAACCTTAATAATCGTAATTCAAAACTGCTCGAAAAACCCGACAAACCGGTGCACTGGTTCGAGTACACAAGTTACTTGATCGAGTACACTGCACTTGGTCGAGTACTCACCATACTTGACCGAGTGCCACCTAGGCAGAAGACTGCCTAAGCGACAGACTCGACTACCCGGTCGGATGACATATACTCGGCCAAATACAGACATTACTCGGCCGAGTCCCCCCTACTCGACCGAGTACAAGGTTACCAAAACACGGAGCATTACAGTTTTACTCGGCCGAGTGGCTTTTGGGGCTTGACCGAGTGAGTATTTTTTGAAACTCAGGGTAACTTATGTTTGTTGCGAACTCGGTCGAGTACAGTGAGTACTCGACCGAGTGTGTTGAACTTCACCGAGTGGCCTTGTGCACTCGACCGAGTATCTTGTTTGCAGGCCTGAATTGTTTTCAGCCGTACGCTACATGCTTTCATTTAATAAATTTTGGAAGTCATAATGCCGCCAAAGAGATCCACTCCTATGGCTAGGGTCGCAAACATGAGTGTGGAGGAGATTGATATATTGATTGAGCGGAATGATGTGCTCACCGATGCTCTGAAAAACGTGGGAAGGGAAAGAGAGGTGGTATTTGATGCAACCGCTATAAGCACAACTATCTCTCGCCATCGTCCAACTATTTATGAGGGCACGGGTGCGCCTAGTCTGCTTGATAACTGGCGTCAAGAAATGGAACGTATTTTCGAGGTGGTTAAATGTCCAGAGAATTTGAAAGTAGATCAGGCTGCCTTCTACTTGAGGAGCCAAGCTGGGAAATGGTAGTTCCGGAAGAGAGTGGCGATACGGGATTACTGTAAGGACAAGGGATAGGATTCGATTCCTTGGGAGGAGTTCAAGGGTGAAATGAGACAGGAGTTTGTTCCAGTGCATGTTAGGAGTAAAATAAGGGCCGAATTTGACTCCTTCAATATGACCGATGATATGACAATGTCTGAGTACTATATTAGGTTTAACTAGCTAGCGGATTACGTGGAGGACATACATATGAGTCAGAAGGCGTTGGCCCTTCGTTTTGGCAAGGGGTTGACATTGAGGATCATGGACAAGTTGGTAACCAGGGTAAATAATCATTTGAAGGAGGCCTAGCTATGAGAGAACTGGTCAAGCTGAATGACTATCAGACATGAGCAAAGAGGCCTGAGAAACTTTAAGGATGAAGCTTAAGGCTGACAATGAGGGTGGTGGAAACTCCAACTTCAAACGGGGTAACTATAGTTAGATTAGGTCATATTCTGGGGGAGCTAAGTATGGTACGGGTTCACGTTATAGTAGTAGAGGTGGACGTACTACCAACGACACTACCGGTATTCAATGCTATAATTATGGGGATCAGGCCACAAGAAGTTCGAGTGTCGGAGCTATGGAGGAGGGGGTTATCAGCAATATTATCAGAGGAACTCCTCACAGGGTCCGAGTCAGAGTATGGCTAGTAATCGTCTCGCGGGGACTTGGAATAATCAAGGTGGTCTGAGTGTCAACAGTGGCGGTTACATATACAACAATTTTTATTTTTATTTTTGAAATCGTAATTCTTGATAAGAGGAGCAGTTTGAAAAAAAAAATCGTCTTATTCAAAACTCTTAAACAAGAGTTATGGTCACTCAAAGTTTTTTGAGTTGAAAATTTAGGTATTTCATACAAAGGATTAAAGCTCGAGGATACCACGTGAATTATCCATAATAAGAATAGAAGGGAGTATTAGATATAATACCGACCCAACCCATCTTATTCTTAAGATCGGTAGTGTTAGTCTTGACTCATAAAGGAAACTTAATTGCAAATCCAAAGAGACATGAAGGCCTAATGGCAGTTGATCTATGGTTATAATTAACAGTATAATGTCAACGACGGTAGATTGAGCATAAAATTTCATTTTAAACTGAAGAAAACTAATCCCATTGTCATCTTTATTCCCATGTCTACAAACAAAAGACCAAGAAATCCACCAAAAAAAGGCTATTCTCAGCCTTTTTGGAACAAATTTCATGATAATAGAGGGGAATCATCGATATTTAAAGTACGTGGAATAAAGGTCACACTAATTCAATGAAAGTGAGATGAAATTTTAGGTATTGTTTGGCCTTGCTTATATGAAAGAGCTTTTCTTTTTTAAAATGAGTTTATTCATAAGCTATTTTTATGAAAGTTTTAGTTGCTTGGTCAAACTTTTATAAAAACGTTTTGTTATAAAATTATATGTTTAGCCTAACTAGGTCCATTCGGCATGTTTTTTATATTGAAAATATATAATTACCATTCAAAACTAATATATAAAACATTTATGTAGTCACTCGACAATTACATTAAAACTATATAATTACCCTTCAAAATTATAATTTTAAACACCTATTGGCACCGATAAATATGAGGCAAGGGCTGCAACTCCATAAATATGGACTTGATATTATCGGGTTCTTTCATGCCGTATGTGATAGAGGCAAAGATTAGAGCCGGCAAACATTGACGCGACCCAAAAACACGACACGAACCCGACACGAAATAAACGAGCTTGGGTTGAGGTTTAATTACCCATTTATGTAAATGGGTCGACACGAGATTTAATTAGGTCGGGTTTGGATGGAGCTCTCAAAACACGAACCCGACACGAATGACCCATTTACTAAAATAATCCTAATTTTTATTAATCCTAATTTTTATTGATACATATACACTTTTCAAATATTGACATGAAACAAAAAACGACCCGACACGAAATTGACGGGTTAGGGTTGAAGCTTGATAACCCATTTATGTAAGTGAGTCGACACGAACACGACACAAAACTTAAATGGGTCGGGTTTGGGTTGAGGGTTCATGACATGTTTAACATGTGACACGAACACGAAACCGACACGATCTATTTGCTAGGTCTAGTAAAGATTGAGTAGAGATAAGGAAAAAAAAAGGATTTACCATAGTACAATATATAAGGTGTACAAAAATTAAGTAATACAGGCTTTTTTTGCAGTAGAAGTAGCAATTTGCTACTTCCACGTTCGGAGTATTACACTACTTTCTGACTTTTTAAATACTATTTTAAACCTCCATAAATCATACTTCCTCCGTTCCATTTGATTTTATACGTTTGCTTTTTGGACACTATTCATAGGTGAGAAGAATCTTTAGTACAACTTCTAATATATAACATAAAAGATAGTCATGTGAGATCTTGTTTCAATTGTCTTACCGAGTACAATATTAATATCAAATTTTTATAATTTTTAGTAATATGTAACTAAAGATATAAACAAAACAAAATAAGCATTGACATACGTGATAAAGCAAACGTATACAACCAAATGGAACGGAGGAAGTAGTGTTTAGCCTAACTACTGATTTTTCAGTTACAAAAATACTTTTCAAGACGGGCCAAACAACTTAGAAAATTCTATTTTTTTAGAAAATTCTAATTCTACTGCTGCTACAATAAATAAATAAATAAATAATTGTGGTTAGCAATGAACAGCATCAACAGGTGATGTCAATCATGTCCTATTTAATTAGACGGGTTTTAGTTTACAGGAACACAAATTCTTATTTCAGACGGAGGTATCCGTCTTAAGCTTAAGACGGATACCATATTCTCTCACAAAATACCCATTAAGGGTGAGTGGAGAGCACATGGGGGGAGCCCACCTTGTCCCCTCTACCCATTTCCTCTCACAAAATACCCGTTGTAAGATCCGACCCGTCTTAAGCAAGACCTACTGTTACAGGAAACCCTCACATCTTAAACACTTCTCCGCAAAATTTGTTCTGAAACAATATCTGCTTCCATACATCATCAAAACAGCATATGTGAAGAATTTTACACAGAGCAATCAACACTACTTCACAACTAAAAGATGACAACCACCAGAAACAAGTCCGGGTCCAAGTCCAAGTCCAAGTGAATCTATACTCTCAATGGTTTTAACCCGAGTTTCGCACGCAACTTGTTAGCCTCGGCAATTTCAGGATCAGGGTGGTCAGTTCCGTCATCCTTCTTTTCTTTCTTCTCTTTCTTCTTCTTTGACTTCTCCGGGGCACCACCATCATCATCTCCATGCCTTCTAGGGCTTGGACTTCGGGCATGCCTCTTGCGGTGATCCTCATCACGTTCCTTGCGGTCCCGACTCCTACTTCGGCTTCTTGAGTGACTCCTCCGCCAACCACGATCCCTGTCACGCCTATCCCTTTCCCTACCCTCCCTCTCTCTCTCACGACCATAGTCTTTATCATCTCTTATACGATGACGATCGCGGTCCCTATCTCGGTAGTCCCAGTCTCGGTCTCTATCCCTGTCCCTATCTCGGCCTCGTCCACGATCTCTATCATAGTCACGGTCATAGTCCTTCTCCCTGATTATCAAAATGGAGATAGTGTCACACAAAAAAGGACAAAAAAGAGAGTAAATTGCAATAACGCAACAATCTGAAGCAGGAGGGCTACTGAATGTTCAAGGAAGATGAAATAAGATGACAAATGGTGTTAGAATGTAGGGCCCTTTCCCCTACTACTGTTTCTGACTAAAAGCATAAACATAGTTGGTAAAGAATGAAAAAAAAATTAAATCAAATGACACAGCATCGCGATCAAGGTATCAGGTTACAATTACTGAATTTTGATCCTGTATCGGCTGGCATTTATGGCACAACGGTTGAGATAAGACCGTGATCACTGATTCCGCGATCAAGTTTCAAACTAATTTTAAAACCATGCTAGTACTAGTAGGATAGATGTACGACCCATCATACTTCTCACTGCACACTGCCAATGCAGACAAACCTGGTTGGATCATCATAGTTTTCTTTTGGAAGCTGTTCTGGACCTCTACTTGGCAAGAAATATCATTAAAGGACATAGAAATAGGTCTATCACATCTCTACTTTTTCATGTGTACGTGTGTAGAGTGTGTCATACAGAATAAAATGGTAAACAGCTTCCCAATCAATATAAAAAAAATACTACTATAAATCATCTCTCACCAACATTTGAACAAAATTCTCAAACATGTGTTCTAAACTGTGTCAAAATGACTATTTTTCTTGTGCAGGACTAGATGAGGAAGCAGGCCAATATGTAATTTCAAAAGATATTAGCAGATAAGAACTAACTATAATGTGACTGTTAAAACAACAAAACCATTTAAGATAACCTCATCAGTAATATGATAAAACACAAGCAGCAGTGACAGCTTATAAAAGTACCTAAACCTCTCAAGTACAAACCTGTATCTGTGGCTATCATGTTTCCTGTCTCTATCTCTCACTGGACTTCTACCACGATAATCCTGTCATTGAAAAATACATATGCAACTCAGTAAGAATAAAACGGGCAGTTTGATTGACAAAAGATCAAAAGGTTGGATACTATTTGAACCTTTTCACGCTCATCATCTACTTCCATCTCGTCCTCTTCCTTCTCCTCCTCCTCCTCAAAATCATCCTCTAGGGCACTTCTTCTGGGCTCTAGAGTACCAATGTTTTCAAGATTCCATCTGTTTGCAGAAACACAAGAGTTATGACAAAGTCGACAATACTAATCAAAAGTATATATTTCTGAAATGGGAAACATGAGCTCTTCTAACAACAATATACTCAATATACAGTGACAAATCTAGAACCCGTTGTTAAGAGAATTCAAATCCCTCCCACTTGCATTAGATAACTACAAAATATTCTAAGGTGGACAGACATGTTTCCACTAACTGGGGACATGAACAAGAGCTAAGTTTGAAGAGGCGCACCGAGGTGATAAGCGGCTGAGGCGACAACGCCGCCGACACGACGCAAAGCACAAGGCGAATGCACGTGCCTTCTGGACGTGAGGCCCTATATTTAGTTAGGGATTTGTATCTTTCAGATAAATTTTTGGCAACAATACCTTTTTAGAAGTTCTTAGGGTGGCAAAACATGTAAAGGGGTAAAAGTTTGGGTATAATGGAAAAAATAAAGGGTACAATTAAAGATTAAGATGAAAAGGAATGGAAGGTGAGTACTACTAATTACTAAATCTAATTGAGTGAGCCTTGCCAAAAACGCGCAGCTAGAGTACACCAACGCATTCTAGTGAGTGCCTTACCCAAGGGTCACCTTAGGAGCGCTTCTTTAAACTAAGAACAGAACACAGTTCAAGTTGTGCTAGAAGCATTATCGTATGCCACAAAAAAAAAAGATTATAGTGCCGGAATACTATTTTTGGTCTACATAAATATAGCTTCCTAGTTCATTCAACAAATGACTAAAAAAAAGTATTTTAGCTTTTGTGAGCTTTCTGAAGCAATTCGCGTGTATGAATGAGAAGGGTATTACATATCCTCTTCTTTCCAAGGACTATAAAAAAGATTGACTTTCCAATGACGATCCTCATAAACTAGTGGTGAAGGCTTTTTTAATTTCAGTGCAGTAGTAAATTCAATCATTAACTTAACTCTTGTGCACAAGTTATACTGAAAAAGTGAGGGAGTATCTAATCGACGAAAAATACGATAGTTAAAAAATCCTGAACAATAATCAAACATTATTGACAAACCTCTATGCTCAAATTATTAACAGGAATCACATCATAACATTGGTGAACAAAAGCTTTACAAGGAACTTGTACTCGTAATATATTAAGGTCAAACTGTCGAGTTCAAGGCAGTAAAGATAGCTAACTTGGCAGGGGAAATGAGAATCGGAAAATAAGAAAACTTACCTTTTCTTGATCCGAGGCATTGCAATGTCACACGAGTAATCTTTAGTGAGCAGATCATCAATAAACTCATCAACGTGGGTGAGAGAAAAATCTGCGGAAAACCAAACAAACTAGTATAAGGGTGTGTTTGGATAGAAGGATTTGGGGGGAAAGGAAGGGGAGGGAAAGGGAGAGATGAGAAATCCTTTATTTGGTTAGCAAAATGAGGGTGAGGGGATTTAGAGGGGAGGGAAAATGGATCCCTCCATTTCCCTCCTCGAAGCCAAATTATTTCCCCACCAACATAGGCAAGATTTGGAGGAAAAATGACCTCCTCCATTCTCCCTCCCCTCCCCTCCCCTCCCCTTCCCTTCCCTTCCCTTCCCTTCCCTTCTTCTCCCTCCCCTCCCTTTCCTTCCACTTTGCTATCCAAACACACCATAAATATAAATACAATTATATAAGCTAGCAAAGGAGAGAGAAAAACAAAATTATGAGAGCAGATAACTAACGTCCATCTTGATTCTTCATCCGCAGTTTTCGATAGTCATTGTACAGAGGTTCTAGGTATAAGTAGACATCAGTATCTGTTCCAGTCAGGCGTAAGTAGAAGGCTCCAAGTATCCTCACATACCTGCGATTGTGATAGCTCTTATTAACAATCAACAATCAACAAAGAACAAAGAACAAAGAACAACCAAATAATACAAATATTAATAAATAAACAAATGAAATCGACAACTTCCTCTGTATAAACTCACAATCAGGAAAGAGAGTAGAAAATTTTTCCACTTTAACCAAGCCTATCTTTGCTTGCTTATATGTATTGCACTATGTAGGGAAAGGGAGGGGGGAGATTTGAAGGGATGAGAATACCTTTATTTGGTTAGCAGAACGGAAGAGAAATTGGATCCCTCCATTTCCTTCCTCTAAGGCAAATAATTTCCTCTCAAACAAAGGAAAGATTTGGATGGAAAATTTTCACCATCCATTCCACGTCCCCTTTCCTTCCCTCCTTTTCCCCTCCCCTCCTTTTCCCTCTTGTTTTGATATCCAAACGAGGCCTTAATCTATTACACATAAGTGACTCTCAAGTCCCAAACCAATATCAATCTCAAATAAATTAACTATACAAAACACCATAAACTACAATACAGTGTTAAGTTTATTATTATAGAAGTAAAGCTAGAATTAATCATAAACAGGCGGAAAAATTAAATTACTCCTCAAGCTGACAATACCAGAGTTATATACACCATCTGAAAGAGTAAACAGCCAAGAATCTACCACTAACACTATTCAAAAATAGCAGTCGAATACGGGCACGTGAAAAGATAGCAGTGGAATATGGGCACTTCAGTTTCTACCACTAACACTATTCAAAAATCTCTACAGATACCCAGGCATTACTTCCTAGAAATTCCGATACCAACCGCTGGGCCGTTGACTAAAACCTACTTCAGATAGCCATAAGAGCACAAATTGCTATAACAAATCAACAACACAATCAACATTTTCCGAACACTTAATCTACTTGATTAGGCAAAGCCATAAATTGAAGATAGAAACAAATAAAGCAAAGGAATGGAACGAAAAATACTTATAATCTTCATTCTTGATGAACTCAACAACGATATCTTTCTCAGGTTGAATCTGAAGCATCTTCAAGACAAGGCATACGAAAGGAGTAGGTTTACGATTACCACCATAAGTACCACCGACATGATCGAGCTCCATAGCTTTATCGACTAGGGTTTCGGCGGTCAGACCGAAGCATTGTTCTTTCCAGTATGTGTGCTGGTACACCTTCGATCGCACTATCTTCTCCACTAAGTTCTGCGGATTTGTCCCTCTTATGTTCTTAGCTAATGGATCCGTACGATTCGCCATTCTTGCCTTTCAATTTCTCCAGATAAACCCAAACCCTAATCCTAATTTTTGGGGATGAGTTTGGGGTTCAACCCCTATTGTTTTCTTTAGTTTTTATGTGATGAAGCGAGAATGGGAAATTGGTAGTTTGTTTAGGCTAGGTAACACCAAGTCACCAACCCTCCCCCTAAATTTTATGGATGTTCGTGTTTAAAATTTTATGGTAATACCATCCATAAAATTTTATGGTAACACCATCCATAAAATTTTAAACACGACACATTATTTAAATCGTAGTTTGTTTAAGCGAGAATGGAAAATTGGTCGTGTTTAAAATTTTATGGATGTCGTATTATGTGTATGTATCGTGTATGTGTCTCTGTTTGTGTTCGTATCCGTTTTGGTACTACAGAGTTTAGGTTACGCATTTGTAATTAGATGTCATATACAGTACACGGGTCTTAATAATTTTTTTCCTTTTAACGCCAAAATTTAATTAATATCGCTTGTTTTAAAGATAGAATTGTTATGTATAACAACGTGATTTCTATCATATGCCCGCTAGACATAGGATATAAGACTTACTAATCGCATAGGATAGCAACTCTCTTTACCTGGTGAAAAGCATTTCATATTAAGATCACGTATGGCCTAATTTGGTGTCAATTAGTTCTTATTTCTCAGGCTTAATTTTGTAACCGTGTTTTTCTTTCATTATAAACCCGCAATCAAACTTTCAGACCTCTAAAGGCTCTTAAAAGGGACGCGCCATATGGTGCGCCTCTTCTAAGATGGCTTTACTCCCTTTCCTCGATCTTTGTTGCCTCGCTTTGCGTGTCTGACTTCAATCTGATTCGAGGGTCTTTCCAGATCCGAGGAAGATCATATTTTCAAATCTAGTTTGCTTTGCTACTTTCTTTTATTCAATCTTTTCCCTTTTACAAAGTTTTAATCTTTCCTTTTATTTGCATTTGAAATCACTAATAATCAATATTAACTGATTTAATTTGTCAATTTCATACATTAAATGTCTAATAATCAATATTTTCACAAATTAATATAATTTTAAGGCTAACTTTCACTAGTCAAATCCAAATTTTACACTTTTATTCTATTAATTATTATAATTCACCATAGACTGCTAATAATCAATATTAGTTAATCAATTTGATAATTCTTGTGATTGGATTTTTAATAATCAATATTAGAGCATTTAATCCAACCTTTTAACCCAATTTCATTCTTTTCAAATCCCGTCTCAAATAATCGATCCTTTGATCCTTGACAATCAATATCATTCGATAAAAGGTCGATTCCATCTTTCTTATATTTTACTTTAACATTCGAGTCTTCATAAACCAACTTAACGAATTGACGAAATTGGTAAAACAGAGTCAAATACTCCCTTAGAAAGGGCGCATCAGTTAGTGTGTATTTGGGTCTGTTTCCACATCAGTCAAGACTGTTTGACTGATAGAGTCAAACAGGTTCTTAGAAAGGGCGCACCATGTGATGCGCCTCTTCTAAAGCCCTGTTTGTCTCTATTTCTCATATGTCCAGACGTAGTTAATTAGGACTAATATTAATCTACTATTAAACAACATTATTGCCTGTTTAGTGTCTTAATAGTCTTTAATAATTATTTTTGACATTTATTCCTTCCGAATTCCTCTTTCAAAAAATTTATTATGAACTCGTGGGATTAATATATCGTTTGTATTAAGTCCATGTAATCAGCATTAAATCTAACCCCGACATTTACTTCTTGCTTGCTAAATTCTACCGGTAATTCACATGCTAGGATTAACACAATGCTTGCTTACTTTCATGCATAATATAAGCTTTAAAGTCAAATGTAACAATTAGAACTCCAATCATTAGTAGAGGCCGCTATCAAGGGGGGCGGGATTGGGTGTCTGATTAAAGGGCTTCCCAATACGTACCCTCAATCCTTACTTGTAATATTTATGAACATCTGTGTTCATGGGCATAAGGAGAGTCATTCTAGACATAGAATTCTTATGAAACGATTGTTTAGTCTCTATGTCACGTTATGTCTTGCCATAGACATGAAGATCGTCGAACGGTTTCCAACTTTCCAACTAAATTGGAGGCGACTCCTTCAAATGATGGCTTGTTCGAACCTTTCATCTGTTTCAAAGCCTTTTAAATCGGTTAAAACCCATGACGTGTCCTCCTGCGAGGGCTATGTGGGCCGAGTGTCGCCGCGACGCGATGACGTGCGGGAGGCGTTGTCCACAATTGGTGACTCCGCTGGGGATGATGCACTTAAACTTAGGCTAATGTTACCCGTGGTGAAACTTGAATAAGGTTGGAGTGTAAAGTTACATTTCGAGTTTTGACATTATTGGTTCTCTTTCACGGTCTTCCTGGACTCGCATTTCTAGCCTTCCTAGGCTCTTAACCAAACCCAAACATCGCATTTTGTAAAACGAAATAATGTTAATGTAACACCCGGAAATGTACCATATTTTTCTAGTAGAAATATTTTACGAAATATTTTCAGCAAATTTAAGTTTTAATTTAGAATTTTACGTTCCGAGTCGAATTTAGAATTTCCGAGTTCGTATTTGGAATTTCCGCGAGATTCCATGAGAATCCCGTCTTAAGGCGACTTTGACTTTTCTTGACTTTTGAGTCATCTTTGACTTTTCTTGACTTTTGAGTCGTCTTTGACTTTTCTTAACTTTTGAGCCGTCTTTGACTGTTCGTGACTTTTGAGTCGTCTTTGACTTTTCTTGACTCTTAAGTCGACTTCGACTTTCGTTGACTTTTCCGACTCACCCTTTACTTATACTCCCTCATACTCCTTAACCTAATTCATTCTAACACAAACACCTTACTTCTTCCTTAAGCAAAAATCCAAACCCTTGCCTCCATAAACTTTCCGATCTTGAAATCATCGTAGCTCATTCGTTCTTTGCCTAAATTCACGTAAGTTCGTCTCATTCTTCCCCTCTTACCTTCCTCTATCCGTATTGCTAATAAAATTACCGTCTTTCTCGCTTTTTAAATTATCCGTCTTTCTCAAGGTGAATGATATTCATCTTTTATTATCTAATTGTATGTAGGTGGAGACTAGGAAGGTTTAGACATCGATTAAAGACGCGAAAAGGTAACGGTGAAGGGTTACTCGATATCATTTACGTGTTT
>JAIUZE010066899.1:0-10399 GCA_022085475.1 Heliosperma pusillum
AGTATTACCTTGGACCTATATTCGGTTCTTAGATTGTATATTATTATACACTCTGTTATTTCTGTATTTATACGGGAGATATGTCTCCCGTTTCAGATACTTTTTATTGTATAATATTATTTCCGTTTTGTAATGACCTTTTTTATTTATGACACCTTCTTTATGTATTTAAATTAATTTTTTTTCTTTCCGCGAATTTGAGGGTGTCACATACGTCTTATCAAACCAATAATCATTTAGGAAGCAATAATCCATCACCTCCTTCCTAAGCTACATGACCGGTGCATATAAAAGCTCATTTTTCAACATAAATTCCGAGACTATTGGCAAGTCCTCGTTCGGCAAACCACAGTCCAAGGTACACCCCAAATGATAGGGTACCATACCTGCTGAAGCTGGTATTACATTTGAGTGCAATAAATACTTACTAATGCATCTTTGTGCAGAAATGTTACTATCATCCGGTTTACCATCATCAAAATCCCTATTCTGATTTCCCTCATCTGGAACATTTGATTCAATGCCATCCTTTTGATTGACAACATTTGTATCCTCAAACATGTGCTCAATATTAGAAGTAACTCCTAAAACTATATTTGTCACAAAATCATCAAAACATTCCTCCTCATCATTCCGCTTTTCAGCTTCTCCGCCATCATGACTGTTCAAGTTAGTCACATCAACTTCCTCATCATTTTCTTCATCAGCGCATTTCAAATCGTCGTCGCTCAAAAGATCTCTGTCGAAACATCCTCCATATTTTTTGTTCAATTCTTTGTACTGAATTTTTAACATATCAGTCCAAATATCAAACGTAGGCATCCCTCTTTTTGCTTTCTCCTTCTCATACGACCTAGCTACCAAACCATCAATAAAGGTGTGGTAGTCAGGATCTCTTAATGCAGGTTGTGTTTGGGACAGAGAAGGAGCTGGAGCAGGAGCTGGAGCTTGTGTTGCCGATGGATTTTCCTCATTGTTAACAACCACTTCTTCAGCAGCGCTGTCTTCCCTTGCTTCATCATGTACAGATGTACTTGGCTCATCATTTATTTTTGTTGGTTTTATTTTACCGAGCTTATTCATATTATTTACGTATCTTGAGAAGAACAACTCATTATCCCTCTTCATACGTAAATATATTTCATGAGCTCCCTGCCATATCCAAAGATAAATATATTAAGCTTGATTGAATATCACTACAATATCACATTAATATCAGAGCAATATTAGAAAAGTATCACAGCTATATTACAGCAATATCACAACAATATCACAACAATATTAGAGAAATATCACAACAATATCACAGCAATATCACAACAATATCATAAAGATAGAATATCACACTTTAAACACAACAATATCATACTACTTTAGAAACAATATCATACTACTTTAGAAAGAATGTCACAACAATCTTTAAGCAGTAGCATCCTATATAACAATAGAAATTATCTTACCAAGCTAGGAGACACATATTTTAAATTTGTTGTAACTGAAAAACCACAAGTAACGAGAGCTTACATCAATCGATCGAGCTTTAATCTGTTTATCGCTTTCAACCCCTTTTGGCAGCTTTACCATCAAGTACCCTTCTTTCGATTCACATTCTTCATCAACTTCTTCTTCAAGTTCTTCATCAAGTCCCTTATCTGAATTTTGCGTACCTCTCACCGCCTCTGGTTTATTTGAAAAATATATGATATATTGGTACTTGTTCAAAACTTATTTAAACTTAAGTACATTAAAAATAAAGAATTTGTAAGTTTTTCTGACCTTGTTGTTGTAGACTGATTGGGTAGTCAATCTTCGACAATGGCGCATTACCCAACGATCATGTCTTCTTCTCATCTTGCACCCTTTTTGACAACTTCTCATCATCCCAGTGGCTTATAAGAGGTAACTTGTGTTCCATAACATCTCCTTTGAAATTAAAGCGATGGAAATACGCCAGCATTACAACCAATATACAACCGTTAACAATTGAGTTTCCACCCTGTTTAAATACCTTTACACTATTAACCATCTCTCTGAAAATATAATCACACCAGTCATAACCCCGGATGTTCTCAACATTAGCGACAGCTCTTACCAACTTCAAGTCTATTGTTTAATTAGAAGTTGGTGCCAAGAAAACTGACACACTGAACAAAACAAATAGTTTCTTGAATTCATCTCCAGAATCGTTACTCCCACGCAGTGTTTCAAAGACACGTTTCACCGTAATTGGATCTGAACTATTTTGCACGTCAAACCGCAACCTCCATTCCTTTTTCAGTCTGCTGTCCGTCACAGAAACGGTGTTACCCGTTTGCGCAAGCACGACCTGATTTCCTCCTCGAGGCAGCAGAAAGATATCATGCACATCATCTTTTGTAATTATAAACTCCGTCTTCTTCAGCTTAAACATATTGCATGTATAGTCAAATGCCTTTAAAATCCAAGGCAGGATGCCATGTGGTAACTTTGTCACCTTTAACTGCAGCAAACCACCAAATCCAATCTCCCTAACAGCTTCTTTTTGTTCTTTACTGAGGCCATTAATCAACTCCACCAACTGCCCTGGTCGACACTTCGTCTGAAGTTTATTTGTTGCCATTTTGTCATCTACTACTGGTTTTATTGTCGCCATTTTCTTATTCTCATCACCATTACTTTTCTTTTTATTAGAACTCTTCAACTTCTTCGGTGATGTTTCTTCAGTGTCAACATTTTCTTCTAGCGGCCTCTTTTTCGTCTTTGGTTTGTTTTGTTTACTGATAAGTTTCTTCTGCATTACGACTAATGTTTCTTCAGCCGCATCCCCTTTTTTTAGAGGCATCTTTGGATTTTTAATTGTCAACTTCATGTTACTTAATAACTGCATTAATATCACCAAATATCAAAGATTAAATTACAATATACAAATAACTATTTTATAATTTCATATTCACAGTATTACAATATCAAAACAAGTAAACAACAATATCACACAAAACAAATGACAATATCATAACACTATAGTAACAATATCACGGTATCAAAATATAAAAATATCAAATGAATCCACGCTTACATTTAACTACACTTTTGGAAAACAAGAACATGAATGTAACACTATTGCAGTAGTACAATATCAAATTCAATACAACATCAAACGAACAACAATATCAAACTATTTTTGACTCTTAAACATGAATATCACTTTCAACAACAATATTACAGCCAAGATGAAGATCTACATTACTAACTCTCAATTTATCAATTACATTCTCAAACAATATCAATTTCGTACTAGTAAACCCTAATTTTCCAGAATTACACAATTAAAAAACCTAATTCCTGCAACTAAAACTTTTTTTTACAAAATTAAACCAAATTTTACTTCAAAATGTCGAAATAATGATGGCTAACTAAAATAATTTCAATTTCAAAGCAAGAACATGAATTAACACATTTAGAAAGTCAATTTTCTCTACTATTTATCGATTAATTAACTTTTTCACTACTTATACAACAATTGTGGCACAAGATCAACATGCATCAAGTGATTTCGAACAAATTACACAATAATAGTGCTCGAAAATCAACTAAAAAAAAATAGCAGAAAAAAGGAAAATAGAAAATACCTCAACGATTTTGTCCAAAACAACACTGAAATTGGTGAATTAAGTGTAATTCCAGACGAAGTTGAGTTGAATCGTTGATATTTCGCGTGGATTTGTTCGATTTTAAAGAGAGAGAGTGAGTGAAAGTATATGACGGTTGAGTTTGTTTTGAAATTGTAGAGAGAGAAAGTTCTATGACTTGCGTAAGAAGCTTATTTTTATTTTTTACTGGTTTTGTGTGGGTGAAAAATAGGATCCACGTGTCAAGATTTATGCGTGATATTTTAGTGTGTAGTCTGTGATATTGTTACCTGGACCCACGGACCCAATTAATTAGGTGGACTCACCGGATCTTGCCTCTATATATAGAAAGGATCAAGAGAGTCCATCCCAAAAGAGTGAGTCCATGAGTCCTCTTTGTGACCATTGGATGAAGGAGATGGATGGTTGAGATTGATACTCCTAAATGGTCATTAATACCACTATCTCTCTACTTTTCACTAATTAATCACTAATCTACCCTAATTCAATATATAAGCTTTTCCACCCAACTACTTCTCTCTCATCTTACACAATATCTATCCTCTCATCTCTCTCTAAAACCTTAATAAATTCAAAATCCCAAAATAATACTCATCCTTCATTCAACCCAACCACCACCAAAATCGCCTCCCATCCACCACAAAAAGAGTAGATCTGAAAATAAAAAAGATCCCACCACCAAAACTGCCCTCTCCAGTCCCC
This sequence comes from Heliosperma pusillum, assembly GCA_022085475.1. Taxonomy (NCBI): domain Eukaryota; kingdom Viridiplantae; phylum Streptophyta; class Magnoliopsida; order Caryophyllales; family Caryophyllaceae; genus Heliosperma; species Heliosperma pusillum. The sequence continues at coordinate 4,332 of JAIUZE010066899.1, forward strand.
TCGTCGCCTCCGCCACCGCCCTCCCTTCCTTCTTCTTCCTCCACCACCACCTCCTGCCTCCTTCCTTGCGTGTCCTCCACCACATCCTCTCACCTCCCTCCTCCAGCCGCACCCGGCACCACCACCTCCTCTAACAACCCTTCTTCAGCCGCCCTCTACACCAGACCACCTCCTCACACCGCCCACCTCTCACACCCACCATGACCCAAATAAACCGGATCTGAAAAAAAAAGAAAAAGAACGAATGGAGGACTGAGGAGGTGGGGGTGGTTGGTTGGTCGGTCCACCTTCTGCCGCCCTCTCTTCCCACCGCCGCCACCCTCCGTCTCCTCTGCGGTGGTGTTGGCCTCCTTCGTTCTTGTTGTTGTTTTTCTGTTTTTCTTTTTCTTTTTTTTCCTTTCCGTCTTTGAAATATATTATTTCCTTTCTTTTTTCCAGATATTGTTATTGTTGTTTTATTTTTAAAAATATATGTTTTGTTTATTTTTTTGTTTTTCTTTTTTATTTTCAGATCTGAAAATATGTGTCAAAGCTCATCTAATAAAGTATCACATATTGTGTATTAAAGTCACACATATTGTATATTAAAGTAACACAAATTTCAATTAAAGTTGCACGCTTGATTTATTAAAGTTACATATATCGTCTATTAAAGTAACACATATTATATATTAAAGTAACACAAAATAACCTTAAAGTTTACACTTGTTGATATTATTAAAGTAACACACATTATTTATATCGTCTCTTTTTTTCAGATCTGATTAAAGTAACACACTTTTTTAAAAATTAGATCTTGATTTTTTTTGTGTTGATGTTAATTTTTCTTTTTTCTTTTGAATCTATGTTTTATTTTTTAGATCTCGTTTTTATATACTGACTGAAGTTACATATTTAATGACTGAAGTTACACATTTTTGTACTGAAGTTATACATATTTTTTTGTGGTTAGTGGTGTTGTTTTACTGAAATTTCACATATAATGACTGAAGTTACACTTTTAGTAACTGAAGTTACATATTTTTTTTACTAGAGTTACTCTTTTTATGCTTGAAATGACACTTTTAAGGACTAAAGTTACTCTTTTTATGCTTGAAATGACACTTTTAAGGACTAAAGTTACTCTTTCTAGGCTTAAAATGACACTTTTAAGGGACGAAAGTTATTCTTAAAGTTACATGAATTCAAATTAAAATATTCAATCACATTTTCACATGTAGTATACATAAGTTACCTAAAAAATGACTAAAGTTACCTAAATATGTCTTAAAGTTATACATATATGTCTTAAAATTAAAGTTTCACATATAAGGGTTGAATTAACACTCGTAATGACTGAAGTTACGCTTATAGAAATGTTAAAATCATATAAACTTAGCTTAAAGTTACCAAAATTCAAATTTATATAGTCGATATAACATTTTGAGTTGAAGTTACTCAAATAAGGGTTGAAGTTACGCTCGTAAGGACTGAAATTACGCTTATAAAAAGTCTAAAATCATATAAACCTATAATAAAGTTACATAAATAAATATTTTTATAGTCGAACTCACATTTTAGTTTGAAGTTACACAAATAAGGGTTGAAGTTACACTTGTAATGACTAAAGTTACACTCATAAAAAGGCTAAAATCACATAAAATTGTCTTAAATTTTCAAAAATTCAAATTTATGTAGTCGAAATCCCATTTTAGTTTGAAGTTACATAAATATAGGTTGAAGTTACACTCGTAATGACTGAAGTTACACTCATAAAAATGCTAAAATCACATAAACTTGTGTTGAAATTTCATAAATTCAAACTTATGTAGTCGAAATCACATTTTAGTTTGAAGTTACATAAATATAGGTTTAAGTTACACTCGTAATGACTGAAGTTATACTCATAAAAAAGCTAAAATCACATAAACTTATCTTGAAGTTTCATAAATTCAAATTTATGTAGTCGAAATCACATTTTAGTTTGAAGTTACACAAATAGGGGCTGAAGTTACACTCATAAATCTCAGATACTTAAAAGTGCTCAAAAGTGATTAACTAAAGGCTAGAGAGAGAAAGTTAATTAATTAGTGCATAGGTAATTGATTAGTGTTAAGTGTGCTTTTGTCTCTACAATCTCATCCATTCATCTCCCTCATCCAATGGCCAAGATGAGGACTCATGGACTCACAAAAATTGGTGGATTCATAAGAACCTATCTTTATATATATATATATATATATATATATATATATATATATATATATATATATATAGAGAAAGGTTCAAATGAGTCCCTCATATCTTTTGAGTCCCTAAGTCCTTCTAAGAGCCTTTAGATCTTTAGATATGGATGGTTGAGATTATAAGCTAAAAGTAACCAATACACTAATCCATTCTTTATCCACTAATTAATTGTCTTTCTCTCTCTAGCTTAAAGTTGATGACATTTTAGCATTTTTAGGGTGAGACTTTGTTTTCAAGTATAGATTTTGTTTTTCTACGAGTGTACAGTTTTACAAGTGTAACTTTTATCTTTTGCGAGTGTAACTTTAATTAAAAAAAGTGTAACTTTATATTAAAAAGCGATTTTACGCCAAGTTTTTGACATATTACGTATTTTTAGAGTGTAACTTTATCCTTTTACAAGTGTAACTTTAATTTAAAATCATACAACTTTATACTAAAAAGTGATTTTATGACAAACTTTTGACATTTTATGTATTTTTAGAGTATAACTTTAGCTTTATACAAGTGTAACTTTAATCCAAAATAGTCTAACTTTATACTAAAAAGTGATTTAGACAAGTTTTTAACATTTTACGTATTTTTAGAGTGTAACTTTAGCCCTTTACAAGTGAAACTTTAATCCAAAATAATGTAACTCTATACTAAAATATGATTTTACGACAAGTTTTTGACATTTTTACGTATTTTCAGAGTGTAACTTTACCCTTTGACAAGTGTAACTTTAATCTAAAAAAGTGTAACCTTAAACTAAAAAGTGGTTTTGAGACAAGTTCTTGACATTTTACGTATTTTTAGAGTGCAACTTTGATCTTTTACGAGTGTAACTTCAATCCAAAATAGTGTAATTTTATTCTAAAAACTGATTTTAAGACAAGTTATTGACATTTTACGTATTTTTAGAGTGTAACTTTGTTCTTGTACGAGTGTAACTTCATTCCAAAATAGTGTATTTTTAAGTTAAAAATTGATTTTAAGACAAATTCTCGACATTTTTTATATTTTTGTAGTGTAATTTTGAACTTTTAGAAGTGTAACTTTAATCCAAAATAATGTAACTTTATTTAATAAGTAATTTTATGGCATCTTATTTTTGAATTTTGAAATTTTAAATAATTTTAAGTGTAACTCCAAGCCTTTTAGAACGTAACTTTATTATATTGAAAGTGAAACTTTAGTCATTTATAGTGTAATTTAACGTTTTACGATTGTAACATTAGTCATTTATAGTGTAACTTTAGTATATTGAGAGTGTAATTTTAGTCCGTTGAAAATGTAACTTTAGTTCATTGAAAGTGTAACTTTAATAGATTGAGACTATAACTTTAGTCCTTTTAAAGGTGTAACTTCAATCACCGTCAACAATAACTCAACATAAACAACAATAATAACAACCAATAAAGAAAAATATAATTATTTTTGTTATTAAAAAACGACTTTTAATAAGGTTATTATTAAAATCAGCTAATTAGAAAAAAAATCTAAAATTAATAAAATTAACAATAATACTAAATCTACTAGCAAATCCCTAAATCTGAGAAAGGGAAAAAAAGGGATTAAAAGTAATGGCTAGTAGATTGGAAAAAAGCAAAAAAAAATAAAGAGGGAAGAAAGACGGAGAGAGGGTGGTGGTGGTGCAGGGGTAATGGCATCGTGGGCCGTGGCAGGAAAGAGAAAGACGACGCGGCTGGTGGGTAGTGGCGTGGCGGCGTCGGCAGACAGTAGTGTCGGCGGTGGTGTCGGCACGCGGCAGATGGTTGGCACGCGGAAGATGGTCGGAAGATGGTCAGCAGCAGGGTGGTGTCGATGGTAGTGTCGGCACACAGAAGATGGTCGGTAGGTGGTGTAGGCGGTAGAGTGGCGGAAATGGTTGTAGATCTAGTTTTGTTTGGTGTTTTTTTTTCAGATCTAGTTTTTTTATTTGTTTTTTTGGCTTGGTGGTGGTTGTTGGTGGTGAAGTAGAACGATGGAGGATTGGCGGTGGGCGGCAGTGGGCGGCGGTGGGCGGCGGTGGGCGGCAGTGGGCGGCAGTGGGCGGCGGTGGGCGGCGGTGGGCGGCGGTGGGCGGCGGTGGGTGGCAGTGGCCCACGGTGGAAGGAATGAAGATGAAGAAAGAGAGGAGGAGTTTTAGAGAGAAGAAGGAGAAGTTTTAGAGAGAAGGAAGGAGTTTATGAGTGAATGAATTGTGGGAGAAATGAGTTAGAAATATGGGGTATTAGTGATTTAATTAGTGTGGATTAGTAAGGTAGTGAGAGAAAGACCTTATTAATGACATTTTTTGTGTTTTAATCTCAGCCTTCCATCTCCAAGATCCAAAGGCCTATAAGAGGACTCATGGACTCAAGGTTTTGGGGTGGACTCATTTGATCCCATTACTATATATATATATATATATATATATATATATATATATATATATAGAGAGTCAGGTTCAGGTAAGTCCTGTTATTTAGGTGAGTCCCTAAGTCCTAATCTAAGCCATTAGATTTTACAAGAGATGAAGGGATGAGATTAGAAGCATTAATACACTCATCTACTACTAACTAAGGCTAATTTGAATTTCTGAAATTTTAGAACAAATTTTTATCACTGTATCACAAATTTATGTAACTTTAGTTTTTTACGAATGTAACTTTAGCCTTTTAAAGTGTAACTTTATATTAATTTAGTCATTTTCGAGTGTAACTTCAGCCTTTAATGGTGTAACTTTATGCTAATGTAGTTCATTTTATATATTAATTTTGATTTATGTAATTTTAAGAAAATTTTTATGTAACTTTGTTATTTTAAAGTGTAACTTCAATATTTTACGAGTGTAACTTTAGTCATTTAAGGCTATTTTGCATGTAAAAAATTGAATTTATATAACATAAGGTAATTTTGAATACATAAATTTGATTCTATGCCATTTTATGTAACTTTAGTACAAATTTATATAACTTTAATAAAAAATTATGTAATTTTAGACAAAGTTTTTGTAACTTTAGTCAAATGTTATGTAACTTTTAGCCAAATTTTATGTAACTTTATTCTTTTTACTGTGTAACTTTAATACAAAATGATGTAACTTTAATCCAATACCTACGATGACAACACCACCAACAGGCCCCACCACCTACCACCTACCCCACCAAAACGCCAGCCCCAAACCCACCAAACCCCCAACAAACCGCCAGCCCCTAGCCCCACCAAACCATCCGACACCCTCATCTCTAAACCACCATCACCACAAACATAAACCACCATAAAAAAAACACAGAGAAAGGAGCAGGAAGGTGGAGCGACGCGGTGGAGATGGAGGCGGCACGTTGGGGCAGGCTGAGGCGGGGAGGGAGGGAAGGAGGCGGCATGGGGAAGGCTGAAGGAGAAGGAGGCGGCAGAGCGCGGGGCTGGGGCGAGGGTGAAGGCGGGGCGGGGATGAAGACGGGGAGGGGGTGACGGCGAGGATGAGGGCGGGGCAGTGGTGACGGCGGGGCTGGGGTGAAGGCGGGCAGATGTGACGGCGGGGGAGGGGTGACGGCGGGGCAGAGGTCACCGGTAGGTGGCATGAGTTGGTGGAGGTTGGTTTGAGAGAAAAGGGTAGAGAGAGAAGTGGGTAAAGAGAGGGTATGTTTTCTGAAATGATTAGGGGTTGGTTGGGGTTGGGAGCTTTTATATCACCCTTTTATTTTTTGTTTTAATCTCAACCTTTCATTTATTTGATCTAAAGGTTCATATTAGGACTTATGTACTCACCTAAGGAAGGTGGACTCATGTGATCCTATTTCTATATATATATATATATATATATATATATATATATATATATATATATATATAGAGAGAGAGAGAGAGAGAGAGAG